>MJUU01069469.1:10873-24445 GCA_002080025.1 Modiolus philippinarum | reverse complement strand
TTGGCGTAGATATTCTCGCCGGTCGCCGGGCTGATCTTCACCATCTCCACGTGGAGGATTATTTCCGCTTTCAACCCCTTCTTTTCCGTCAGCCCCTCCGAAATCGTGCTTCGGATTTCCCCCCAGCTTAGCCTGATGAAAGTCTCCACGTCCTGCTGCGTCTTGGGCTTGATGATCACCGTACCAAATACCCCACCCACGGCCTCCCGCATATCCGCAACTTCGATATGGTCTGCGGCTTCTTCAATGCTCTGCTTCACCTTCTCGACCAGCTGATCTTTCTTCAGCCGGGAGATATTGGTGATTCCCCTCCGCCTCGCGATCGCCTTGAGCTGCTTCCTGGTAAATACTTCCCGACGTTTAAATTTTGGGTCGGTCTCCGACTCGATGAGCCGCACCAAATCGAGCTTATTTTTCCTGCTATATCCCTTCACCACTTCCTCCTTGGCGATTTTCCTCCGTTCCCCCATGGTCTCGGCCACCCTAAATTTCCCTCCGATCGGCTGATCGGCGTCGTCTTTCCGCTGGGTATGCCTCCAGCAAAGCCAATCTTTCCCTGGTTTGCCCTCGCAAAGTTGCCCCTTCTTCCTTTTCAGTGGGGTATTGTAAAATTTCTGCATTTCGGGTGATGAAGTTGGTCTGCTATCTTCGCAGACGGAATCTTCGAAGCGACCCATGATAATCTTGGATGGCATGATTTTATTTATACTATTCAAATTTGGAAAATTTTTTAGATGGCCTGGTGATTTTTCTCGATCACCAGGATTGTGCATAGTGTTACTAATTATAGATTTTCGACCGGTATTTATATTCTTGATTCCAGTAAATGCTTGGAGAAGGTTGGGAAAATTTGCATATGGCCATAATAATTTTTATTTTTTTCCCCCCGCATACCTTCGGATCCCGGCGAAAATTATTGAAATCTCATCAGGGGCATATTTTAAGAAATCTGGCAGATTCTTTCTCCTTTCCTTCGTCTCTGGTGCGAATAATTTGCAAAAATGCTATTTTTCCCCAGAAAATCAGGGGAGATAATTCACTAAGAATTACGCAAGAAAATAATCTTTTCCGACGAGGTATTTCCCCATCGGAAAAGACCCTCCACGCCCCAGGTGCCTTGCCTCCCTGCACTTTTTAGCATCCCCTGCTCGCTCAATACCCATTTGCATCCCGAGGCCCCCGGAATGGGGTATCATGCAGAATTTCTGCTTGAAAATGGTATTGCGGCAGAATTGTCATTTCGTAACTACTCACACCGCTACACTACATTTGTGGTACTCTACGCTCATGACGCTGGAACGAGGTAACGAAATCATTTGTCACGCTCGACTGCACAATTCAGGAGCAAAAAATCAACTTTAACATAGACTTAACGGGCCAAATAGGCGTCATTCACAACTGACCTCTATTAGGCCTTGGACCCAACAACCTGCTATATTAATGCCAACGTGGAGAAACGTCAGCATTGGTCCATCAGCACTTTGTGAAACTTGTCCAGATGTTCACTATAAGCTTATAGGGTACCGTCCGAATTTCGGCCTGGAAATTTTTGTACGGATCTAGGGGTTCTAGGCTGGGTGGCGTCTATTAGGCCTTAGACTCAACTACCTGCTATATCAATGCCAACGTGGAGAAACGTCAGGAAGGGTCCATCCGCACTTTTTGAAATTGGTCCATATCAGATTTTTTCACTATGCGCTTATAGGGTACCGTCCGAAATTCGGCCCGGACATTTTTCGTACGGGTCTAGGGGTTCTAGGCTAGGTGGCGTCTATTAGACTTTGGACTCAACTATCTCCTATATCAATGCCAACGTGGAGAAACGTCAGCAAGGGTCCATCCGCACTTTTTGAAATTGGTCCATATCAGATTTTTTCAATATACTCTCATAGGTTATCGTCCGAACTTTGGACCGGAAATTTTTCGTACGGGTCTAGGGGTTCTAGGCTAGGTGGCGCCCATTAGGCCTTGGACCCAACTACCTGCTTTATGATTGCCAACGTAGAAAAGGTCAGCAAAGGTCCATCCGCACTTTTTGAAACTGGTCCAGATGTTCACTATACGCTTATAGGGTACAGTCCAAATTTTGGCCCGGAAATTTTTCCTACGGCTCTAGGGGTTCTAGGCTAGGTGGCGACTGTTAGAATTGGACTCAACTACCTGCTATATCAATGCCAACGTGGAGAAACGTCAGGAAAGGTCCATCCGCACTTTTGAAATTGGTCCATATCAGATTTTTTCAATATACTCTCTTGGGGTACCGTCCGAATTTTGGACCGAAAATTTTTAGTACGGGTCTAGGGGTTCTAGGCTAGGTGGCGCCTATTAGGACTTGGACCCAACTACCTGCTATATGATTGCCAATGTGGAGGAACGTCAGCAAGGGTCCATCCGCACTTTTTGAAACTGGTCCAGATGCTCACTATACGCTTACAGGGTACCGTCCGAATTTCGGCCCGGAAATTTTTCGTACGGGTCTAGGGGTTCTAGGCTGGCTGGCGTCTATTAGGACTTGGACTCAACTACCTTCTATATCAATGCCAACGTGGAGAAACGTCAGGAAGGGTCCATCCGCACTTTTTGAAATTGGTCCATATCACATTTCTCAACATACTCTCATAGGGTACCGTCCGAATTTTGGACCGAAAATTTTTGGTACGGGTCTAGGGGTTCTAGGCTAGGTGGCGCCTATTAGGACTTGGACCCAACTACCTGTTATATGATTGCCAATGTGGAGGAACGTCAGCAAGGGTCCATCCGCACTTTTTGAAACTAGTCCAGATGTTCACTATACGCTTATAGGGTACCGTCCGAATTTCGGGCCGGAAATTTTTCACCCGGGTCTAGGGATTCAATGCTGGGTGGCGTCTATTAGACCTTAGACTCAACTACCTGCTATATCAATGGCAACGTGGAGAAACGTCAGAAAGGGTCCATCCGCACTTTTTCAAATTGATCCATATCAGATTTTTTCAATATACTCTCATAGAGTACAGTCCGAATTTTGGAACGGAAACTTTTCGTACTGGACTAGGTGTTCTAGGCTAGGGGGCGCCCATAAGGTCTTGGACCCAACTACCTGCTATATGATTGCCAATGTGGAGAAACGTCAGCAAGGGTCCATCCGCACTTTTTGAAACTGGTCCAGATGTTCACAATACGCTTATAGGGTACCGTTCGAATTTCGGGCCGGAAATTTTTCGTACGGGTCTAGAGGTTCTATGCTCGGTGGCGTCTATTAGTCCTTAGAGTCAACTACCTGCTATATCAATGGCAACGTGGAAAAACGTCAGAAAGGGTCCATTCGCACTTTTTGAAATTGGTCCATATAAGATTTTTTCACTATACGCTTATAGGGTACCGTCCGAATTTCGGCCCGGAAATTTTTTGTACGGGTCTAGGGGTTCTAGACTGTGTAACGTCTATTAGACCTTGGACTCAACTACCCGCTTTATCAATGCCAACGTGAAGAAACGTCAGGAAAGGTCCATCTGCACTTTTGAAATTGGTCCATATCAGATTTTTTCAATATACTGTCCTGGGGTACCGTCCGAATTTTGGACCGGAAATTTTTCGTACGGGTCTAGGGGTTCTAGGCTAGGTAGCGTCCTTTAGGCCTTGGATCCAACTACCTGCTATATAATTGCCAACGTGTAGAAACATCAGGAAGGGTCCATACGCACTTTTTGAAATTGGTCCATATCACATTTTTTCAACATACTCTCATAGGGTGCCTTCCGAATTTTGGACCGGAAATTTTTATTACGGGTCTAGGGGTTCTAGGCTAGGTGGCGCCAATTAGGCCTTAGACCTAACTACCTGCTATATGATTGCCAATGTGGAGAAACATCAGCAAGGGTCCATCCGCACTTTTTGAAACTGGTCCAGATGTTCACTATACGCTTATAGGGTACCGTCTGAATTTCGGGCCGGAAATTTTTCGTACGGGTCTAGGGGTTCTATGCTGGTTGTCGTCTATTAGGACTTCGACTCAACTACCTGCTGTATCAATGCCAACATGGAGAAACATCAGGAAGGGTCCATCCGCACTTTTTGCAATTGGTCCATATCACATTTTTTCAACATACTCTCATAGGGTACCGTCCGAACTTTGGACCGGAAATTTTTATTACGGGTCTAGGGGTTCTAGGCTAGGTGGCGCCAATTAGGCCTTGGACCCAACTACCTGCTATATGATTGCCAATGTGGAGAAACATCAGCAAAGGTCCATCCGCACTTTTTGAAAGTGGTCCAGATGTTCACTATACGCTTATAGGGTACCGTCTGAATTTCGGGCCGGAAATTTTTCGTACGGGTCTAGGGGTTCTATGCTGGTTGGCGTCCATTAGGCCTTAGAGTCAACTACCTGCTATATCAATGGCAACGTGGAGAAACGTCAGGAAGGGTCCATCCGCACTTTTTCAAATTGGTCCATATCAGATTTTTTCAATATACTCTTATGGGGTACCGTCCGAATTTCGGCCCGGAAATGTTTCGTTCGGGTCTAGGGGTTGTAGGCTAGGTAGCGTCCATTAGGCCTTGCACCAAACTACCTGTTATATGATTGCCAATGTGGAGAAACGTCAGTAAGGTTCCATCCGCACTTTTTGAAACTGGTCCAGATGTTCACTATACGCTTATAGGGTACCGTCCGAATTTCGGCACGGAAATTTTTCGTACGGGTCTAGGGGTTCTAGGCTGGGTGGCGTCTATAAGGACTTGGACTCAACTACCTGCTATATCAATGCCAACGTGGAGAAACGTCAGGAAGGGTCCATCTGCACTTTTTGAAATTGGTCCATATCAGATTTTTTTCAATATACGCTTATAGGGTACCGTCCGAATTTGGGCCGGGAAATTTTTTGTACGGGTCTAGGGGTTCTAGACTGGGTGGCGTCTATTAGACCTTGGACTCAACTACCTGCTATATCAATGCCAACGTGGAGAAACGTCAGGAAAGGTCCATCCGCACTTTTTGAAATAGGTCCACATCAGATTTTTGCAATATACTCTTTTGGGGTACCGTCCGAATTTTGGACCGGAAATTTTTCGTACGGGTCTAGGAGTTCTAGGCTAGGTGGCGTCCATTAGGCCTTGGACCCAACTACCTGCTATATAATTCTCGTGGAGAAACGTCAGCAAGGGTCCATCCGTACTTTTTAAAACTGGTCCAGATGTTCACTATACGCTTATAAGGGACCGTCCGAATTTCGGCCCGGAAATTTTTCGTACGGGTCTAGGGGTTCTAGACTGGGTGGCGTCTATTAGACCTTGGACTCAACTACCTTCTATATAAATGGCAAAGTGGAGAAACGTCAGGAAGGGTCCATCCGCACTTTTTCAAATTGGTCGATATAAGATTTTTTCAATATACCCTCATGGGGTATCGTCCGAATTTTGGCCGGAAATTTTTCGTACGGGTCTAGGGGTTCTAGGCTAGGTGGCGTCAATTAGGCCTTGGACTCAACTACTTGCTATATGATTGCCAATGTGGAGAAACGTCAGTGAGGTTCCATCCGCACTTTTTGAAACTGGTCCAGATGTTCACTATACGCTTATAGGGTACCGTCCGAATTTCGTCCCGGAAACTTTTCATACGGGTCTAGGGGCTCTAGGCCTGGGAAGCGTCTATTAGGACTTGGACTCAACTACCCGGTATATGAATACCAACGCGGAGAAACGTCAGGAAAGGTCCATCCGCACTTTTTGAAATTGGTCCATATCACATTTTTTCAACATACTCTCATAGGGTACCGTACGAATTTTGGACCGGAATTTTTTCGTACGGGTCTAGGGGTTCTAGGCTAGGCGGCGCCCATTAGGCCTTGGACCCAACTACCTGCTATATGATTGCCAATTTGGAGAAACATCAGCAAGGGTCCATCCGCACTTTTTGAAACTGGTCCAGATGTTCACTATACGCTTATATGGTACTGTCCGAATTTCGGCCCGGAAATTTTTCGTGCGGGTCTAGGGGTTCTCTGCTGGGTGGCGTCTATTAGACCTTAGACTCAACTACCTGCAATATCAATGGCAACGTGGAGAAACGTCAAAAAGGGTCCATCCGCCCTTTTTGAAATTGGCCCATATCAGATTTTTTCACTATACGCTTATAAGGTACCGTCCGAATTTCGGCCGGGAAATTTTTTGTACGGGTCTAGGGGTTCTAGACTGGGTAGCGTCTATTAGACCTTGGACTCAACTACCTGCTATATCAATGCCAACGTGGAGAAACGTCAGGAGGGGTCCATCCGCACTTTTGAAATCGGTCCATATCAGATTTTTTCAATATACTCTACTGGGTTACCGTCCGAATTTTGGACCGGACATCTCTCGTACGGGTCTACAGGTTCTAGGCTAGGTAGCGTCCATTAGGCCTTTGACCCAACTACCTGCTATATAATTTCCAACGTGGAGAAACGTCAGCAAGGGTCCATCCGCACTTTTTGAAACTGGTCCAGATGTTCACTATACGCTTATAGGGTACCGTCCGAATTTCGGCCAGGAAATTTTTCGTAGGGGCCTAGGGGTTCTCGGCTGGGTGGCGTCTATTAGGCCTTGGACTAAACTACCTGCTGTATGAATGCCAACGTGGAGAAACGTCAGGAAGGGTCCATCCGCACGTTTTCAAATTGGTCCATATCAGATTTTTTCAATAAACTCTCATGGGGTATCGTCCGAATGTTGGACCGGAAAGTTTTCGTACGGGTCAAGGGGTTCTAGGCTGGGTAGCGTCTATCAGGACTTGGACTCAACTACCTGCTTTATCAATGCAAACGTGGAGAAACGTCAGGAAGGGTCGATCCGCACATTTTGAAATTGGTCCATATCACATTTTTTCAACATACTCTCATGGGGTACCATCCGAATTTTGGACCGGAAATTTTTCGTACGGGTCTAGGGGCTCTATGCTAGGTAGCGTCCATTAGGCCTTCGACCCAACTACCTGCTACATGATTGCCAATCTGGAGAAACGTCAGTAAGGTTCCATCCGCACTTTTTGAAACTGGTCCAGACGTTCATTATAAGCTTATAGGGTACCGTCCGAATTTCAGCCCGGAAATTTTTCGTACGGGTCAAGGGGTTCTAGGCTGGGTAGCGTCTATTAGGACTTGGACTCAACTACCTGCTTTATCAATGCCAACGTGGAGAAACGTCAGGAAGGGTCCATCCGCACATTTTGAAATTGGTCCATATCACATTTTTTCAACATACTCTCATAGGGTACCATCCGAATTTTGGACCGGAAATTTTTCTCACGGGTCTAGAGGTTCTAGGCTACGTGGTGCCCATTAGGCCTTGGACCCAACTACCTGCTATATGATTGCCAATGTGGAGAAACGTCAGCAAGGGTCCATCCGCACTTTTTGAAACTGTTCCAGATGTTCACTATACGCTTATAGGGTATCGTCCGAATTTCGGCCCGAAAATTTTTCGTACGGGCCTAGGGGTTCTATGCTGGGTGATGTCTATTAGATCTTAGACTCAACTACCTGCTATATCAATGCCAACGTGGAGAAATGTCAGGAAGGGTCCATCCGCACTTTTTGAAATTGGTCCATATCAGATTTTTTCACTATACGCGTATAGGGTACCGTCCGAATTTCGGCCGAGAAATTTTTCGTACGGGTCTAGGGGTTGTAGACTGGGTGGCGTCTATTAGAACTTGGACTCAACTACCTGCTATATCAATGCCAACGTGGAGAAATGCCAGGAAAGGTCCATCCGCACTTTTGAAATTGGTCGATATAAGATTTTTTCAATATACTCTCTTGGGGTACCGTCCGAATTTTGGACCGGGAATTTTTCGTACGGGTCTAGGGGTTCTAAGCTAGGTGGCGTCCATTAGTCCTTGGATCCAACTACCTGCTATACAATTGCCAACGTGGAGAAACGTCAGCAAGGGTCCATCCGCACTTTTTGAAACTGGTCCAGATGTTCACTATACGCTTATAGGGTACCGTCCGAATTTCGGCCCGGAAATTTTTCGTACGGGTCTAGGGGTTCTAGGCTGGGTGGCGTCTATTAGGCATTGGATTCAACTACCAGCTTTATCAATGCCAACGTGGAGAAACGACAGGAAGGGTCCATCCTCACATTTTGAAATTGGTCCATATCACATTTTTTCAACATACTCTCATAGGGTACCATCCGAATTTTGGACCGGAAATTTTTCGTACGGGTCTGGGAGTTCTAGGCTACGAGGCGCCCATTAGGCCTTGGACCCAACCACCTGCTATATGATTGCCAATGTGGAGAAACGTCAGCAAGGGTCCATCCGCACTTTTTGAAACTGTTCCAGATGTTCACTATACGCTTATAGGGTACCGTCCGAATTTTGGCCCGGAAATTTTTCGTACGGGCGTAGGGGTTCTATGCTGGGTGGTGTCTATTAGATCTTAGACTCAACTACCTGCTATATCAATGCCAACGTGGAGAAACGTCAGGAAGGGTCCATCCGCACTTTTTGAAATTGGTCCATATCAGATTTTTTCACTATACGCTTATTGGGTACCGTCCGAATTTCGGCCGAGAAATTTTTCGTACGGGTTTAGGGGTTGTAGACTGGGTGGCGTCTATTAGACTTTGGACCCAACTACCTGCTATATGATTGCCAATTTGGAGAAACGTCAGCAAGGGTCCATCCGCACTTTTTGAAACTGGTCCAGATGTTCACTATACGCTTATAGGGTACCGTCCGAATTTCGGCCCGGAAATTTTTCGTACCGGTCTAGGGGTTCTAGGCTGGGTGGGGTCTATTAGGCATTGGACTCAACTACCAGCTTTATCAATGCCAACGTGGAGAAACGTCAGGAAGGGTCCATCCGCACTTTTTCAAATTGGTCGATATCAGATTTTTTCAATATACTCTCATGGGGTACCGTCCGAATTTCGGCCCGGAAATTTTTCGTACGGGTCTAGGGGTTCTAGGCTGGGTGGCGTCTATTAGGCCTTGGACTCAACTACCTGCTTTATCAATGCCAACGTGGAGAAACGTCAGGAAGGGTCCATCCGCACTTTTTGAAATTGGTCCAAATCACATTTTTTCAACATACTCTCATAGGGTACCGTTCGAATTTTGGACTGGAAATTTTTCGCACGGGTCTAGGGGTTCTAGGCTAGGTGGCCACCATTAGGCCTTGGACCCAACTACCTGCTATATGATTGCCAATGTGGAGAAACATCAGCAAGGGTCCATCCGCACTTTTTGAAACTGGCCCAGATGTTCACTATACGCTTAAAGGGTACCGTCCGAATTTCGGCCCGGAAATTTTTAGTACGGGTCTAGGGGTTCTATGCTGGGTGGCGTCTATTAGGACTTAGATTAACTACCTGCTGTATCAATGGCAACGTGGAGAAACGTCAGAAAGGGTCCATCCGCACTTTTTGAAATTGGTCCATATCAGATTTTTTCACTATACGCGTATAGGGTACCGTCCGAATGTCGGCCCGGAAATTTTTTGTACGGGTCTAGGGGTTGTAGACTGGGTGGCGTCTATTAGACCTTGGACTCAACTACCTGCTATATCAATGCCAACGTGGAGAAACGTCAGCAAGGGTCCATCAACACTTTTTGAAACTGGTCCAGATGTTCACTGTACGCTTATAGGGTACCGTCCGAATTTCGGCCCGGAAATTTTTCGTACGGGTCTAGGGGTTCTAGGCTAGGTGGCGTCTATTAGGCCTTGGACTCAACTACCTGCTATATCAATGCCAACGTGTAGAAACGTCAGGAAGAGTCCATCCGCACTTTTTGAAATTGGTCCATATTAGATTTTTTCAATATAATCTCACAGGGTACCGTCCGAATTTTGGACCGGAAATTTTTCGTACGGGTATAGGGGTTCTAGGCTAGGTGACGTCCATTAGGCCTTGGACCCAACTACCTGCTATATGATTGCCAATGTGGAGAAACGTCAGCAAGGGTCCATCCGCACTTTTTGAAACTGGTCAAGATGTTCACTATTAAGCTAGTGTAATTTAATTTCCATAGGCGACAATAGTAACATATCCTTTTACAACTTTATCTGTCCTTTTTTCTCCAAAAAAATGTCATTTCCCACGACGGACAATCATCACTGTAAATTCCAACTACAGAAACTTATATGTTGCCATTGGTTTTCCGTTCTTAATTTTGACCTCTAGGTAATTATCCGAAATTTTGAAGAAAATTGCGTGTATTTAATGTAAACTAGAGACGCCTCTTTTTCAGATTTTTTAAAAATTATTTTATTGCAGATAATAAAGTGGTATTTTATAGTTTTTAAATGCAGTATTTAATAAAAAAAATAATAATAAATAACAGAAATCAATTACATCCAATCAGTGGGCTGGCAAACCGATTACCGAGCTGTAGATTGGGTGGCCAAAAAAATTCCATAGCAATGTTGTGCTTACATTTGTATTACACTCTTTTTACTATAAATGGTAATGAGATATTATATTTTAAATGCACATTGATAAAGAATATCCGTTTTTTTTATTATTATCAATTTACCTGCACTCTGTGATATAATCTTAAAATATTTTATACAGGTGAGTTTATCTTGCTAAAATTCGGGTCTAAGGATTTTTTCTTATTGTCGGGTTTACTTCCTTTTTTAAACAGATCTGACCAATACAGATGCTTAAATTTGTTTACGATTCTGGGCTGACAGAATATTTTTGTAGCCTTCAATTATACTATTAAGTTTCGTATGTTTGTGCAAATAATTTAATTGTGGGGAGATCTATCATAGTTATTTTTAGCTGAAATGATGATGGGTAGAACGCGGACCTCGAAGAAGACACCCCAAAGTCAACCATGAAAACGGCCTTTAATTCAATTTATATTTGAAAACTGTTTTGCCATATAATTTTTGAGCTTTTGTATAGCTCGTGCAAAATGTCCAAGTATTTGACCGAACGCACCAATTCTTATTGGCGGATGGGGTATGGCGGATAGCGGTTATTGGCGGATGGTAATTGCGGGTCACTTCACTTTAGTCCAGAAGCAAGAGAAACGAATGACCATTTCGACTCAATAGTAGCTTGATAATTGTTGTAAATTTAAGTTCTGCATGTTGGCAGTTTTTGTCAAATTATGTCTAATCACTTAACATATAGTTTCAGTTTTTCACAGATTACAGTTTTTTGAAAAGGCGGGAACGAATATCTATTACGAGTAGAGGAGGGGAGGGAATGAACAGAGGGGTCACTCGCTCTCCCTCCTCCCACTCCACTCTCCTTTTATAGCACATGTAATACCTGCAAACTAATCCTCCTAATCCCCCACTTCCCACATTTCTTTTCACCTTTTCTACAATTTTCTACCCCTCTTCTCTCTGCTCTCATTTTACAGATACAGCCTCTCATAGAGTATGCTTATACGTATTTATGTCCGTTGAAAATATAAGTGCACAAATATCTCCGAAAAGAACAAAACTTAATCATTTTAAGTGTAAATCCTCACTTAACAATTTTAATTCAAGGAAAAATAAGCCATTGTGTGTGGAAAACTTGAAATACACGGTTTTATCAAGCCATCCAAAAAAGGTATGGGGTTTTAGTCAATTTTTGTATGTTTTGGTCCATTTTGGTTCAAATTGTGCAGAAATTTTGAATATTTCCAGAAAAAGGGTGTTCCATCTATCGGAGCCATCTCCCCCTCTGGATCCTCAAGTGAAATACTTTATTCTGTGTGCTCATCATAAAATGTATATCTTGATTCTTTTCTCGGTGCAAAACCATGAACAATGTGGCATAATAATGTATGAAGCGTGAAGTTTGTCCACACAGTTTGCCTACAATGATCGGCAGCCACCTCGAATAAGACAATGAACTCCCCTATCCACAACAATTTCCTAATTTGTAATAACAATTTATTAATTTGTAATTACAATTTATTAATTTGTAATTATAATTTATTAATTTTTAATTACAATTTATTAATTTGTAATAACAATTTAGTAATTTTTAATTACAATTTATTAATTTGTTATTATAATTTATTAATTTGTAATTACAATTTATTAATTTGTTATAACAATTTATTTATTTGTAATTACAATTTACTAATTTGTAATTACAATTTACTAATTTGTAATAACAATTTATTAATTTGTAATTACAATTTATTAATTTTTAATTACAAATTAAAATAAAATCGTGTTGTGTAAAAATAAATTGTGTTGTGTCCCTAATAAGCTTCCGTACCTTTGCGATACGTCAATACGTATACGCCTGTGGATACGTCTTAGATGCAACATCTCTATTTATGACAACTGTATACATTGTAATCGCGGCGGGCGTCTATGGAGTTACAGCGTGTACGTTGTGAAGGAAGTTGATCTCTTGAACTTTCCATACCTTTCTTACTCTAGTGGTATATTTATGATGGATTAGTGAATTAGCAAACCAAATTAACAAATGAGCCATTCCGTTGTAAAACCAAAATTCTAAGTATCAGGTGCATAACTATACCAAGTGAATGACACATCCTGAGCGTTTGGTTAGAATCGGAACAGCAATTTTGAAGGAGTTGCGGATACAAAATTAAAAAAAAAATAATAATAATAAAACGGCAGACAACGCAGGGCGACCAGGACGACTACGTATTACGACTGGTATAGTAATTCTCTTCTAACAGCATGCGGGCGTATGACATTTGTGCCAATTCTATAAAATTTCAAATTTTTCATTTGCGCCGATTTTTTTTCATATGACACAAGTAAATTACATGTACTCTGCATAAAAAGAAGATATGTTGGTTAAACATGGATATAAGCGGTGTTAATATACTGAAATTGAATTAATGCCTCATTTAAAATATACTTCATTTTCGGTATTTTGTTATTTTTTTACATTTAATTTTGAAACGGCAAAACCTGAAATTTCCAAGATAAAAGATAGATTTAAAAAGATGAGATTAAAAAAATATATTAATAACAACGAAGGACTTATATTAAATAATTCTACAATATCTTGAAAATTTTGGTTTAATTTGGCTATAAACTGTGAAGTATGTACAGTGCCTTACCGATACCAATGTAGTACCAATACGTCTTGTAAAGACAGAGCCACTACAGGTTCTGTCAGTATAAATATGTACTCAGTTAAACACCAGTAGTATATATGAGAAAAAATCTGCGGTTTTCAAAAAACGTTTTTTTGAAAACCGCAGATTTTTTCCCATATCAACTACTACCTACGGGACTATAGAAAAAAACAAACATGTAAGATTTGTTATTCACTACAGCTGAGACGGTTAAAACGGGCTAGATTTTTAATAAGGTCTTAGTTCACTCACATTTTTTACGTTGCTTGCGGTTTAAGCATCTCATAAGTAAAACAAAAATCTTATAGGTTTTACTCTTTTTCCAACGCTCAAGACTCTTGTTTAACCTGTTTAAGACACTGCTTATAAACTCTATCATTTTTTATATAAGAAAGAAAAATAATAATCCAGTAATAAAAAATGTTTATAGGAACACAATTCTGTGATCGATATGAGTATTGTAACTTTTTACTAGACACTCCCATAAGAACTCCACAAAATGGAGAAGCACAAGTCAAAACGGATTACAAATTTAG
>MJUU01069468.1:75443-87824 GCA_002080025.1 Modiolus philippinarum | reverse complement strand
CGAAGTGGAACTCTTCCACAACTAGGGTCTACCAGTGTTTTTGCCACATTTTTATTGTGTAATGGTTCTACTATCGCACTCATAATACAACATGAGTCGCCAACGACATTTCCGGAAGTAATTACTTCAGTATTTGGTGGGATTATTATTTCTTCATTTAGTGCTATTCTGAAAAGCGAATCTAATTGACTCTCTTTCATACATTCAATTTTGCTACTATTTATGGTCAAAATCCCATCACCCATCTCTAATGTACATTTATATTTATTCAAGAAATCATAACCAATAACAGATGGAACATCTAAGGTCGCCACAGTAAATCTATGTACAAACTTTGAGTTCCCTATACAGAACGGCAGGTCAACATATCCAAGTGTGGCTATATTACTTCCATCAGCAAGACAGAGTTTTGTACAATTATTTATGAGTTTAGGTCGAACATCAACAGGAATCATTTTGTATTTACTTGTGTGCAAAATGCTTATGGTTGAACCAGTGTCTATTAAACCATTAACTTCAACATCAAAAATAAAATATTTTAAAAATAAACTGTCTTGTTTATTTGTTTTTAAATGACTAATGGACCCTTCATTTATGTCTTCATGTGCTGATGACCGGCCCTCATCACCAGCGTCTACCAGTTTTTCGAAAAATTTGGTTTACCAGTTCCGTCAGTCTGTGTAGCTTGAGTGCTTTTAGTACTTTGATTTGCTATTTGTGTCACCGTTTTCCCGGTCTTCAACAGTTTTGCATTGTCTGAACTAAACTTTGCGCAAAAGCGCTTTACATGACCTGGTGTGTTGCAATAAAAACAAATTAATTGCTTGGATTTCTTGTCAATTTTATTATCAACATTTTGTATTTGGTCGCCGATTTTTAATAATCGGGCTTCCATAAGCTCCTGTTCTGTGTCATCAGGTGTAGTAATCATGCGGACCCCGTGTTTTGGATTTTGAACTTTTTTTGTTCAAGCATAAATGCTTCGTATTCTACTCCATAGCGTATACAGTCGTCAATATTTTTTGGTTCTCATTGAAAAATAGAAAGCTGAATTTTAGGATCGTTCAGTGCTTTTATAAAGCAGTCTTTAGCCAATTGATTTCTAATTTCAATAGGTGCGTTAGGGTACGCCTTGCGAGTGATTCGTCTTATATCTTGAGCCATTTCTGGCAAAGTCTGGCCAATTTTTCTATAAAAAGAATTTAATTGGACTTTATACATATTTTCTTGATTTGGGGCTCAAATCTAGACGTCAGTGCTGAAACTAAATAATCATAGTTGAGTCTGTCAGAGGGTTCTATTTCCGTGACTATTTCTTGAGCGGTGCCTCTTAAGCTAGTGGCAAGTTCAAATGCCTTAGTCTTATAATTCCAATTGTTGATTTCAGCTATCATTTCAAATTGTACTAAAAAGTCTTGCCACCCAGTAATCCCGTCAAAGATCGGGGGTTTCTTAAAAGTTTATTTGAGGGTTTATTTGATAGTTGTCATTAAAAGATTGAACACGAGAGCGTGTCCCCATCACATTCCCCACATTAGTGATCCTTTCATCTGATCGAGTCATGGTGACTACACACCCGTTTCCGCCGACTACGGCAGCTCCGCTACCCTCTACACGCATGTTTGAGGGAGCCTTCCGTGAAGAGTTAGTGCTGGCGCCTAAGAATTGGCACTGGTCAAACCTTGGACCGCGGAGATTGTCTCGACAGTGAGCGTCCTCGTGTCTCATATCTCCCCCTCCACGGGTAACAAAATTAAAAGAAGGCTCAAAAGAATTAAAACCACGACGCTCATCGCAATGGGCACCATTATAATGACTCGTCATTAATTCCCTTATCCGTCTTTCAGCCTCTCTGTGTTCATTAAGTTCTTTTTGTAATTGTTTCATATTTTAACTTGAAGTGTTTTGTATTTTTGTTATGTTCGGCATATTAGTATTTCCACCCGAAGGTCGTGTAACCCGCATCTGGACCTCCCCAGTCGGTGTTAAATTAATGAGACTTTGATCCATGTTTTTAAGTCAGATGCGGGAAGTCGTGATTCAACTCCCGTTTCCGTCATTTCATCACTGTGTGTACTAACTTGGTCTAGAGTGACAATACTAGCTTGTCGTGGTGTCTCTCCGCTATACGTAGCCATCTCTCCGTTTATTTGTTTTTCTATATATATTTTTTTTTTTAATTTGTCGTTCATCGCAGTTCTTAAAAAGTTCGGACCCCAATATAAAATGGGGCCCACCCAGGGACGCCAAATGTAACGACCTTCGTCGCTACGAACGGGGTTAACCAAAGTTTTGACAATATAACCTTTACGACAGATACCAGTGACGGCTAGTGCTCATATATTGTGGCGATATTTAACCAAACCGTTATATAAATATATGATTTATTAAGGTTTAATATTATGACAGCTTCATGTTATGTTACAAACATCAGTAATTAGAAATAACATATGAGGATAATATTGGTTAAATGTTGCTACTTTATAACACAAATAATGAAGTTTTTATTTATGTCCTTGAATGTGTTTTATTTTCTGAGCCAGATAATATAGCTGAAATATCTATCGCAGGATCAAGCTTAGCTTATAATTTTGAAGTTTCGGTACTAATTTACTGACCGAAATATTTCTTGTATTTTTTTGTTGTTGTTGTATTGTTGACACTAAATAGCTTAGAAAACATAAAATATAGTAACCTTTTATATTTGGTCTTCAAATTGAGAGAACTCTTATTTTATTATAAATGCCTTTATGTTAGGACACTCAGTTTTTTAATAGTTTTTGCAGAGTACTATGTACTCTGGGAGCCGAAACACGACTGAAGAACATTGGAAAATCAGCCGTATTTATACCCCCTGAACGATTGTGACGTCATGTATATTTTACGACATCTATACTTATTTACGGCAGTGTCAACAATATGAACGTCAAGTGGATTTGTGTTTCTGACTCAGTTAAAAAATGGAAAAAATCCTGGAGCGGAAGGACATATCTCACTGAAATTTAGAATAGTTAAAATTCCACAATGAAGAAATTGTCTGATTAATTCTTATGTAAAACAATCAACTGGAACATGTAGTTAAGGTAAGAAATGTAGCGACAGTTTTCATTTGCCATTTGAAAATTGACGTTTTCTATAAAAATACTACTGTACAGTTAAAGAAAAAGAAAAAAAAATGTCCTAAATCTTTTGTAATCAGAGTGATTATAACAATCTACAAGTTGTTTGAAGTGTTTAGTTCAAAATTTATGATTTTAGCGTGACGATTATCATTTCATGAAAACACACTTGATATTAGACATGATAAAACTGTGAGTACAAATCCGGGTTTGATATACCAGTTTATAACGTCAATAATTTTATAATATAAAGCTGAAATTAAACATGCAAACATTATATAAATATAAGTCAAGGACAATCAGTTGATGAAAGGTGGGACAAACAGTCATTTTTATTAAAAAAATGCTGCAATAGTTTAATTTTGGATCATATAACATCAGCAAACTTCAAAATGAGACCCTTAAACATTAATAAACATCAGCAAACTTCAAAATGAGACCCTTAAACATCAATAAACAAATTTGAAAATGAGAACCTTAAACGTTGTGATTATTTTGACTTATGTCAGCCATGACCCAGGTGAGCGATATAGGCTCTTGAGAGCCTCTTGTTTTAAAAAATAGTTTTTTTCTTTTTTGTTTGTTTTTTTTTCGGTACACTCTTTATCCAAGATGGCTGCAAACATTGGACCCTATGGGAAACACTTACAGGGGTTTTCTCCCCTTTAACTACTTAGGCATAATGGAACTATAGTTTAACAATGGACTCTTGTAAAAATCAAAAACTGTGCTTAAACATAAAAAATAGATGCATACTACATACTCACATATTTCAATTAAAAATGTTTTAAACCACAGATTACCCTTAGTAAAGCTTTTAGCAATACTTTCAGAATAACGGACCAGGAAATAAAGTCCATGGTATGAAGTTATTTGACCAGACGTCATGCAGTACTTAACTGCTTCAAGGACTATATGAACTCCCGTGCGCGTTACGTGACAGAGCATGAATTGTATATTGCATAATTGGTTGACTAATTAATAAGTGAGTTTTGCGTCCAATGAGCAATATTTCAGATAAAAAGAACGAGAACAGGTTAATAAATCAAAAATTATTAGTAAAAGAAGAAAGGAATAGAGAAGGAAGGACAGCAGTTCTGATTGCCACTAGAAAAGGGGCGCAATCAGTAGGGGCATGAAATTTAGCCTTCTACACGACTCCCAGTGAGCCTGTTCTCCTTTAAAAATAAAGAATTGTACTACATACTGCATAAAGCATGGCCTTCTCAACACAGTACAATGATTCGCTGCCAGGCTTTCCGTATTTTGAACTGACTATGTCTCATAGTCGGGTATTCCCCTATCTACCACAACCTGGGGACGCGCCCAGCATTTCATGTAGATAAATCCTCGAATACCGATTTAGATGCCTGTTTTATTACTAGTAATTGGTTTCGGTTGCACTAATTGCTTCCGGAAAACAGAAGGTGATTGAACAATGAGGCATCATCTGCGTACAAAATCGGGAAATATTTGTTTCGACGCAACATCGCGAGTTGGCGCCACCAATAAAAACAGTAAAAGTACTAGTATCTTTATTCAGGCAAAACAGAAAAACGGAAAAGAGCATTACCAGTGATCCCGTTTACAGCTTAGGATAATGTGATATAGAATAATAAAAGTTTTGTTTTTGATCCGAAAAATATTGTCGACTATAATGGACGAGCCGGCTTGTGGGCGAGTCTATTATTGGAAACAATATTTGAAGCATCAGAATAGTTAGATCATAATTAATATTTTCACCATCAATAATTATGTTTGACATTTTTTTATGAACTTCGTTTTTTAAAATGAATGATCGATTGAAAAGGTTTACGTCCAGTGAGTTCTCTTTCATCGGTATTAGAACGAGAACATAAATTCATTAAAAAATGAAAGAAATATTGATTAATTGGAGCTTTACTCCCAATGACAATGGTTTCAGTATGATCAATAAAAAAGAACGAGATATTTAATTAAAAACCTTTATAGCGGAGGATGGGGAGGGGACCGCTACAACGAATTCGATTGTCAATTGAAAAGAGGGAAAGGGTATGGACAGGAAATTTTGCCAAGGAGTCTTCTCTTATAGATTTGAACTTCGCTAACAGATGTTTATTACTTACCAGAAAACTACTCCAGGGGCTGTTTTCAGTTGTAACTCGTGTAGAGACTCGAGTCCCACATGAACACAGCCTTATTAAAACTCAAGTGCGACTCTAGAACCGGAAGTATGTGGCCCTGATAAAGACTTTTGTAAATACTCCAATCTGATTGGTCGACTTTATTGCCGTTATTTTGAAGAGTCGAACTCTAGTTTCTCTCGGATTTCCAAGGGTTACTCGAGTTCTAATGGCGCGAAATGAGTAACTAATCAGAATTAAGATTACGAAATGATACTCATTTCTTTCCGACTCTAGTTCCAAGTGAAAACAGACAGGGATGAGAAGTACAAGATTGAAAGAAATAATCCGTAAAGACTATGGTATCATTACCATCAATAGTTTGCTAACCTGTACAATATTTCAGACTGATGCGTTTCATTAGACAAGATATAATATGGAAACGTTTTATTATAAACTATCGGACATGATTTCTCCCTGGCCACGATTTAACTTTGAGCAGACCATTTCTCACTTGACGAATGAATACATACTGTTGCGTAGCAGGATATTTTTTCCTTGTCGATATACCGGTATGACCCTCACAGATTTCAGGTGAACATGACCATACAATATCTCATAGATGTACATGCTGAATGGATTATGAAAGTACGCCTCCTCAGGATAGTTGGAGTTATACGTCAAGTGAGCAACATTTCATCAATATCAAGACAAGAACCTCTTCATCAATTACAAAAATCACAAGTTAAACAAGGAAGAAATAAAGGTGGAACGGACATTTTGTGCAACGAGTTTTTATTGCAACTGGAGACTCGAGAGGAGGGAATGGGTATGGACAGGATATTTAGCTTTTTTATACCGCCTCGAAAGGCTGCTGTCCTTAGACACATATGGAAGGATCTTTATACTGTATGGCGCGTGGCGTTTCTCCATACAGTTCGTCGACAATGGATCGCTTCCACAATTTTTTTAACCTGACTACCCCATATAGACAGGGCAGTCCTCTATCAACCGCCGGACTAGTTTGACATTTAGATCCTTTAACATAGAATTTTATTTGAGTAAATGAATTGGCCATGTTCCAGCTGAGCGATACAGGCTCTTTGGACTCTCTTGTTCTCCTTTGCGAACAATAACGTGTCGATTCTGTTAAATCACAGACAAATGGATTTCATCCCAAAATAAAAATATGGATTCAGCATTTTAATAACATAAAAAAATCATCGTTGCCTTTCAATATTTACGGAAAACTGAAAGGGAAACACATAAAGCAAAAATGACAGAAAGTCGTATTTTGAAAATACATCATGGGACACTCTTTAAATGTCATGTGTAAAATAAAGGTCAATGATTAACGAAACTTTTTTATTAACAACCCTCATAATCGCAATAATTTTAGTTTGCTCAATGCAAAAAAATATTTCAGATATGGCAAAAAGAGACATTCAATGTTAATATCTTCAATAAAGAAAATATGCAGGATTAGTGACGATTAATGACAATTTTTGGCCATTCAACAAATTTCTATTATGGATTAATATCTAAAAAGATAACAAGATATAAATTTATAAATTCAGTGTTCTTCTCACTGAAATCACTATTTAAGTTTTTGTTTTGACTTTGAAAAACGTCATAAGGAAGTGTCAAGGTTATAAAATGTCCGCAATTTATAACAATGAAAGCTGTTTTATGAGTTCGCTCTTGTTGGGAAAACGAATAAGTCAAGTAATTGTTTTCCATTTTAATGCAATTAATATGCACGATGAAAACATTTCTTTTAATGAAAGTTTGATGGTTGATGGTTCTCTTCGAAAAACATCACTAAGAACTGGATCGATTGATTAATGAGTTGGAGTTTTACGTCCAGTGGGTAATAATTCAGCTTAATCAAACCGAGAACAAATGAATCATTTCAAAACATTTTAAGTAAGAAAGAAATATATAAAGGAGGAAGGGACAACTAGGTAAAGAGTTTTGATTGCCAATGCAAAATTTTGCAAATGGGTAGGGGAAGGAAATTAAGCTTTCTAAACCACCCCAGTAATTGTTTGATTTATTAGATAGAGCAATGTTTGAGCTATATCAGGACGAGAATAAGTTAATCAATTTTAAAAAAATGTCAGAAAAAGAAGACAGAAATTAAGGCGGGAGGGACAACCGGTCCGGTGCAACGAATTTTGATTGCCTTTTATACGACACCCAGTGCGTCTGCTCTCCTTAGAGAAATATAGAAGGTTTTTTTATACTGCATGGAGCTTGGCGTCCGATCAAAAAATCTTAGAGTCAGGGAAATGAAAACAATATTGGTTCGGTTACTGGAAACACAGATTTTTCTTCCCTTGGCTGTACCCAATGTTTGACAAAAAGATGAAAATAAATTGATGATCCTGGTTTTATAGTAAATACATCGGCAAACGAATACCGAGACAAGAATAAGGAAATCGGGAATTCTAAAATCATAAATCCAAAATCACGGCAATTCATATCCAACACGAATTGAGACAGTATGATAAAGACAAAACAAATCAAACAAAAATGAACAAGAACGCCACATAACTAAAGCACTTGCAGTTTGAACCCCTACAAAAACTGAGGCATCATCAGGTACTCTGGAAGGTAAGAATGATCTGCTCCACGCATGGCACCTGTCACACAGTCCGGTGAAATACTGTGTTGAAACATCTGTTTTGTGGCTGATTGGTTAATGTCATTTTCTAACCCTAAGACAAAACTCATTCAAATCCATGGTACGTGTAATTTCTCTAACCCTAAAACAGTACCAAGGTAAAAGTTTGATAAGTTTTTTGTTAGTCTATTTAGTATTCGGACAATTACAGGGACAAATTGGTGCAACAAACATCATCAACGAAGACAAAACTAAAGAATGACAGTGTGAGATCCAAGACAACACAAACAACTAAGGCACTGACAGTGTGAACTCCCACTAAAAACCGGGATTATCATCAGGTGTTTCGGAAGGGTAAGCATGTTCTGCTCCACGCGTGGCACCCGTTTTTGATACCTTCCTACAAAGGCCACCTCCATTTCAAGGCCAAATTTTCTCTTTAATAGGGGTGGCCTTAAAATGATGGTACTACTGTAACTAAATTAGTATAAACAAATTCATTTGGTGTTTTATGCCCAATATTATGGACTTAAAGGCAAATCACAGCGAATGATCCTAAAATGTGTTCACGCAAACTGTAAGGTTCGTATGAGCCATTGTATGAAAAAAAGGAAATGGGGTGAATGTCAAGGAGACAACAGCTCATCTCCAGGTTAAAACGACCCAAAACAAAACATTTAGGGGTCACCTTACGGTCTTCAACACAGTGAGAACCTCACACCATATAGCAAGCCCTAAATAAGTTAAAAAGTGAATAAAGCGATAGAAACAAATCACATCCAATAACCTGATGTAACCAATCTTGATTGGATATGATGTTGCTACATTGCTACACTTATGTGAACGATTCCAAGTTAACAGATAAAACTAAACCCCGTGCAAATATTATGTACAAATTTTCAAATGCAATTATCTTGAAAACTTCGCAGAATTATTTATGAATTCAACTCCACGTAGGATTGTATTCCTAAAATAAACAATTAATAAAAAAAAACAAAAAATTATACCATTCATTTGATTTATTACTACACCAAAAAAAATCAAATTTCTAAAGGATCGTAAACAAACTTTAGGTTTAAAATAATGTGGATATTTTACATTTACAAGGAAAAAGTGGGTGGTTTTAGCTACTTTATACTGACAACATGTGGTGGCACCCGCATACAAGCTAACTAGAATCCGGTAAATAATATATACAGTAAAACCTGTCTCACCCAGACATCTTCGCCACTGAAGATTTTGTTCAGTTTAAGCAAGTTTCATTGTAATAATTACTATTTACTGTTACACCCCTGGTCAGAGGGTTTTGTATGACTTTACCCTTGGTTATAGGGTACAATGGTTCCTTCTCACAAAGTAGTAGTAGTGGAAGCATGGCTATCAAGGCACTGGTTTTCTTAAATATATATGTATATATATATTACTTAAAATTTATAACAATGAGAGCTGAATAAATTCAACAGATACCGATTTATTACGTTCAACAATATTTCAGTGTTAATATATTTTAAACTTCCCCAGAGCGAAAACTGAACAGGGATCCCCCATGGACACAATGCAAGTTGTAAACATCGTAGTAAATAGTAAAACTGCAGGTCACAAGTCGGGACACATAAAACAAATCAAGGGGAAACGTACTAAGGTCTATTTAGAATATCCTGGTAATAGATTTGATGAAGCTGCGGGTGGTTCGCTCTGGAATTATAAGATTTTCAGGGTAAAGGTACGATCGTATGCCATTGTAGCAGGCCACATCTCTAGTGTCGTAGCGTCGTAGTGTCGCGCATGCCTTTTATAGTAAAAGGTGGGACGTAGTAAGTGTGACGCGACGAAATTGGAAGAGCCTCAACGTTGATTGGATAACTTGGCCGGAAGTTTCCATGGCAATCACATGCGTGTTGACATAGTACACAAAAATATGGCGCCACTCTCAGACTACACACATACGATGAGAAGGAAAATGGGAGATACGGGGATAATAAGGATAAACCTATGATCATGAACCCCAGTTACAATAAATACACCTATCGTGAATAAATGTAACAGGTAAATGAAAGGGGACATGAACGTATGACAGAGAAATAACCGGGAACAGGTCCGGACCCCCCCCCCCTAGTCAAACAGTGAAGACGACCTCATTCCTAACAATTCCCAAATAAAATAATATATATACAATTTATACAATAATATCGCGACCGCGATACCTGCAAAAGAAATACATGTCATTAATGTCCATAATCACGAACGATGTCAAAATGGCACAACAGACACGATGTGCATAATATACACAGAATCAACGAAAAAATATGGAGTGCCATATTGACTAAAAATACACAATGTGGAAGTAACATATAAAAAACCTAAATACCTATCCCCTACCTGTAACACCGCCCCCATCCCCGGGAAAAAGAGTTCGTCCTCGAACTAAAAAGGGGAGGAACACCTACCTAGCAGAAAACCTACCTATACCTAAAAAAACAAAAACCTATTCCTCGGTGGTGGTGCTTCTGGTCCAGGTGTCCCCAAGTTCAAGTATTGTTCCATCGGGGAAGATGCAACGCTCTTCTTTCATTATTGACTTGGTTCCTCTGGGTGTAAAACGCCGAGAATAATTATATTTCTGACTTTTTCTGCACAGGTTGAATTTTTGTTGAAAAGTTTCTGCCAACGGATGCTTTAAATAAGAGGACGGTGCACCAGCGAAGAAAACACGGGGATCTAAAGACAGATGTTCAAAAATTTCTTGCTATCCACTGCGATTTTTACAGTTTGTTTCCATGGTTCAGTTGGTTTGGTACAATCAATTTCGGCTGTTAAAGATGCAGTTGGAATGGAGCGACATGTAGATTTCTTGGTTGAAAGGTCAAGAGGTTCCTGCTGATCAGATGAAGTTACAGAAAAAGTCGATGAAGCAGGTGACGAGGTGATAGAAATGTTGCAGGCAGTAGAGGCTGTACTTAGATCAATTGGAGCTGTCATGGTTGCTGAAGTAGACTTAGTTGATGTTGATGTGGTTGATGTTGGTGATTTAGTTGGTTGTACTGCTGGTGATGATGATGATGATGTTGGTTGAGGTGGTGGTGATGATGGTGTTGGTAATGTTGTTTCGGCTGATCCCTTAGCAAAAGTAAGGTTGATGGCTTCAGGTGGTTCTGTTGTATTGGTTGCAGGTGACACAGGTGCTGGAGTCGAAAATTTGCTTTATCTGCTGAAGAGCTGGTCTGATGGTATAGCCACTTCTTCTGGTAGGTCTGGTTGTCTAAGCTGCCTCATTGGGGATGGAGTATTTGGTTCCACCCTCAAGAGGTCAGCGAAGTCTGGCATTGACTCATTAACATTCTTTGTGCCATGGGCCTATTTTGGGCCTATTATTTTTTACTACGTTGAGTGCCAAGGGCCTATTTTGGGCCTGTGTTTGTCTAAGACGTTGTCATGGAATCCCGGCACTGTGACGTAACGTCATTGTGTTGCAAGCCTGACAGAAAAATGGCGCCAACGTGGACTGAAATAAAAGCATGTTTTCTATTCAATTGTTGCTAATAATAGTGACTCATTTCAATTTACTTTGATTCTTTACATTTCTTCAGTTAATTTTATTTGAGGAATATTATTAAGTATAATGTTTTGAATCTGGTTTTTTTCATCTTTCATGTTGACTTTTGATAAAAAAAATCATTACCGTCCACAATATAAACATTAGTTACATACACTGCCCTTACTATCAAATCAAATCATAGACATTCAATTCCGTCCAAGCTTTCAACTATTATATATAAAATATCTGTCATTTTATACTGACGAGGTTTGTTATGAAATTTCGCAATTTATTTCAAAAGGTAAAATAAGATTGTATATGAAAGAAAATATCTTCTGTTATGATTCACCTCATTACCTAGAGTTATTTAAATTTCAAAATAAGATAAACGAGCCTTTTGCGAGTTAATTATATTTGAAATTACATCAAAAGTTGAAGTTGGCAAGACGTAAAATAAAAAGTAATAAAAAAAAACAAAACAAAACAAAACAAACCAAAACAAAATAAATAAAAAAAACATGTTACACGAAAACAAACCTGTACCACCTTCAGTTAACATAAAAAAATCTTATTCTGTTGTATTGAATAATCAAACTAAATGTATAACTGTAACTTAAAACTGTAAGAACATGTTGATCAACAATCGCTTCCGGCAACCATTTGTTTTAAGACGAAAAGACGATATTCGGGTGCGTAGATTGGCCATAGTACAGTTATAATAATTCCGATAGCCATTTCAAAGTTAGGAAAATCCCAATAGCCATTTTCAAATGCTTGTACCGTGTAAATAGGTATTATAATGATTCGGAACCCCCTTGAAGTCTTGATTTTATGGTTGAATTTATTTATCATATATTTTTTCGAAGTGAACGAAGAACTAGAACAGTTTATTTGTTTTCTAAATACTCTTTTAATTACACTCATCAACTTTTTGAGAAAAACAAGTATCTCGATACTGAAATAAAAACATATGTTCAGGATTCCGGGATTTCTCTGAAC
>MJUU01069468.1:60577-74921 GCA_002080025.1 Modiolus philippinarum | reverse complement strand
AGATTGCAGAAATTGCAGTTACTTTAAGAGAGAATGCAATTCTAGGAGGAATTGTGTCGCTACCTGATCAATACTCTATGAAGGCGGTGTCACCAAGAAGTAACACAGAGGTACCGACATACTGATTCATCAAAACAAACAACATAAGAGAGGGACAGCAAAGACTTGTCTGATCGGGTAATACACTTCTTCGACCATTAAAAAGCCATAGTTTGTTCAAAAATTTATTCAACCAACTTGTTGACCACGACTTTTCGATCCCAAAAGCATATTTTGCAATTCAATAATTCCAACTTAAGCAGATGCACATGCCAATGAAGTATTTCTGAAGTTTTTTTAATAAAGTATCAGTCAGTTTGCCATTGTATCAGTCAGTTTACAATGGCAAAATACCCCCCCCCACACACACACACATCAATTAAAACAAACAAACAAACAAAAAGCACAAAAAAATAATAATAAATTAATGAAATAAAAAAAATCAAAGTAAAAATCAAACAATCTAAAAACAAATTAAGAGAAGCTGAATAAAAAAACAACAAAAAAATCAACAGCAACAAACAAAAAGGAGAAAGAAAAATTAGAGATAACAAAACAAAAAATTTTTATTTTTACTTTAAAGAAGTGCAGGGGATACAATTGGCACGTAAAAGTAATACTCTGTATGACTTACAGTTCGCAAAATCAGTAGCCCGATATTTCTTAGAATGGTGGGAAGCTGTTTACGATGCATGGGTTGGATAATATTTATGTTTTCCTACTGATAGCTATAAATATAGATTTAGATTAGTAAGCGTACTTTCTTTCCGGCGCACAGAATTTCCGGGTACATAAACAACCTTTTGCATTTCTACCTTGATGTTTATTCCGTCACGGTCAGTACTCCATTGTGATTGGTCAATTAGATGTTGTGAATATGCTACACTAGTGCATTTTATCCCAAAGGAATTTAAGGAATACACTGCCGGAATGAATCCACCACTGAATTACACGAGATCCCGCTCATTACCATATACTAGTATTATCCACTAGAGATAGTTCAATTTTAAATTTTAACTGCGAGGGTTGCCGAGCATTTTAAAATTTTAAACTTTAACTATCGAGAGTGGATAAATATTGCCTTATTCTTATGATAGCATGGATATGTATCAGTGCGTCTATGGCGCTTTCAACGCACTGACTGAGACAAGTTTTGCATTCCCGTTTTTAACTTGTATTTAATTCAATGGATAACAAAACGATAAAATGAAATGTTATTTTGACCTGTCAGTTGATTCATTCGCCGCATTGTATGGTTTTGTTTCTCTCACTAGTCGATAAGCCATAGTCAACATCCTGTCCAACAGACTGTTAAAACTTTTTTCGATCATAATTAAAAGAATTTAGTAAAAAGAGGATTTACATTCCAAGTTCCAAGCATGTAACATTACCTCTTTGCATCTTTCACACGTTGCGATCCTTTTCAAAATGCCTTCTTTTGTTGAAATATAAAATGCATTAGTGTAATTTCGAAATGTTAATTATAAATGATAACTAATGCCCCCCCCCCCCTTCTNAAAAAAAAAGAAAGAAAAAAATCTTCTAATTCGATACTGCCACCATGAGGAATCTTCTAACACTATTCGCAAGCACCTCACCATGCACCGAGCACTAGCATAAGGTTCTGTGACGTTACGCTATTGTTAACGTCAGAGTACGTCTACGAAGGATAGAGAAAACAACCCTTGGCACGGAACGTATTTTTTTCAAATTTTGCCGTGGCAGCGAAAAGGTTAAGCATCTGTGTAAGCTGTCTGGTAATATCTGTCCCATACTGGTTCAATAGTAGTAGTTGAAGTAGTGGTGGAAGTAAAAGGAACAGCAACAGTTGATCTTACTTGCTGATTGTGTTGAAGTGTCTGCTCAGGGATCAGGCGGAGGTATTTCTGATGAATCAGGTCATGCTTCCGGACTCTGTAGGACTCTGTAAGTACACAAGACTTTGTGTACGCACCCCAACGGCAGGTAACTACCAATGCTTCCATGGCTGATGCGCTGGTGTCTGTTCAGCTGGCTTTGTCTTAGAATCTCCTCCCACATTCCTCACATTGGTAATCATATATATAGTTGCTATAGGTTCCTGATGGGTTAATTTCTGAAAAATAAGATATGCATAAATATTTTTGTCAGCCACATGAACTTGTAGTACTTAAATCTACACAACCCCAACGCAATTTTTGCGCCTGTCCCAAGTAAGGAATATTTTGGTCATTGGCTTGTCCTTGTCTTCTTATAAAATTTTAGTTTCTTGATATTTGGGTTATTGGATGTGGTTTGTTTCCATTGATTTATTCACTTTTTTACCTTCTTTTTGGGCCATTTAGGGCTTGCTATATGGTGCGAGGTTCCTCATTCTGTTGAAGACCGTACGGTGACCCCTAGATGCTTTGTTTTGGGTCGTTTTAACCTGGATATGGGATGTTGTCTCCTTGACATTTATCCCATTTCCTTTCTTTTTCGTAGCTATCACTAATAAATAACTAAATACCGAAGTTACTGTGAATTTATTTTCTGCATATGCGCATCTCGACATCTTATGTCTCTTCAGTGCAGATAAAATCTAAACGTTTGGAAGACCATAAAATCAAATATGTTAAAAAGCTGATAGAGAACAAATACTCAATATGATCTAAAAGTAAAGCCAAAATTAGCTAAGGACAGAGCTTTACATGAGGGAGATACTCCTTAGTTTTCAACAAAATTTACAAAAAATAAATAAATGTTGACTGGTTTACATTCACTGTAAAGGTTCCTTTAATGGAATAACTTCGGCATTATTATATTCGCAGCACATTAAGTTTTTAAGTGTCACAAGTAGAAGAACAACAATTAGTCATTGGTTACATGACACAGCAACACCATCAATATAAGTGAAAGCAATAACTTCATATTGTATTGAAATATCAATTATCTGATGAGAATTCCACCAATTATATTATGTATCATAAGTTTCATGAAAAGTTTCATGGATTTCATTTTTCTTAATTCACATAAAATACTTCTTACGCACATATCATATACATTTACATCCACACATTTATAAAAGAGCAATGTCAACGATTTGCTGATTTACTGATTGTCTATTACAAAAGAATCTGCCATATCAAATTTGGCAAGTTTATATGCACTGTACATCTATACATTTTTTTATCAATAGTAAACATATCAAATGCATATACCTTCGGCACCTGACAATTTCACGCATAAAGTTCGTACGCAAAATTAAATATAAATCCCTGGTATCCTGGCCATAGACGATATACAAATTAGGGTACATTTTCTCCATGTCATTATAGAGACACAACATTGTCTACTAGGTACTTATGCTAAAGCATTATTCCAATATCATAAATGTTAACAGAACATTCAATATTTCAATGGTCTGAATCTGTGTTCTTTGTATTGAAAAATACACATACAAATGAAATTATTTAAACTGGTTATACGAACTGTGCTCTTAGTGTCAGAACACAATAATATAATGTTTAAATAAAATTAAATAAAATATGTATTCGGTATGGGAACACCCAATATACATTGTTAAAATCAACTATGTTCATGGTATCAGAACATGAAATATACTTTTACTTCGCAATATAAAAGTGTGTGCCCTTGGTATCAGAACACAAAAATGTACTATGTGGTAATCAAATATGTTCTTGGTTATGGAACACGAAATATACCTGTATTTCGCACTTTAACATTGTGTGCCCCTGGTATCAAAACACAAAAATATACTATGTGGTAATAAAATATGTTCTCGGTTATGGAACACGAAATATACCTGTATTTCGCGCTATAAAATTGTGTGCCCCTGGTATCAAAACACAAAAATATACTATGTGGTAATCAACTATGTTCTTTGTATTGAGAATATGTAAATATGTTATATACTATCTACTAATAAACTATGCACTTGGTATGAAAACACAAAAATACACCAAATGATAATTACTATGTTCTTGGGTCTCGGAACACAAAAATATGCATGCAAATATGAATTATGCTCTTGGTATCAGAACACATTTGTTCAACTAACATTATTATAATATATACATATACACATTACACTGTCTGGTACGTCCAACACTTAATGGTCAGTTTATACTGTTAAAAGTAAATATTTAGTATTACTTCTGGTTCCAAAAGATGGTCCCTCTTTTGGCTGGTACCACTTTTTGAATGCCCCCACATAAGGTTTAAGCCTATTCATTTGGACTATTTTAGGTGTGGATTTTGGTCCCTCTTGTATTTGATACAGTATATTGGACAGAACTTGAATAACAGTAAAAGGTCTAGGCCATTTCATTTGAAACTTTGTAGATCTCCCTTTATATTTCTTTGGGTCATTCAACAAAACTACATCACCAACTTGATAATTTATGGAGGAGCAGGTCAAATCATAACAGCGTTTCTGACGCTCAGCAACATTCACAAATCGGTCATGGACTGTGGTATGCACTTTCAAGGCGATCAGATAAGGTTTTTACAGTCAGGTACAGGTTTAGTTACATTAGTAGTATTCAGGCGCCAAAAATTAGGTCAATAGGTAATTGGGCTTCACGACCAAACATCATAAATCCTTGGGTTTCTCCTAGGGTTTCATGTATGGAAGATCTATATGCCATCATGAGGAAAGGAAGGTACTGGTCCCAATCCCTCTAGTTTTCAGATACAAATTTACTTATCATTTCTTCAATGGTTCTATTAAGTCTTTCAACTAAACCTGAACTATGGGGATGAAATGGAGTGTTCCTTGTTTTATCAATTTTTAACATTTTACACATTTCAGTAAATAACTCTGAAGTAAACTGGGCCCCTGATCTGAATGAATTCTGTGACAAGCTTATTCGCTACCGTTTTGGCCTCAATGTTGGGAATACTATATGCCTCAGCAAAACGAGTAAAGTAGTCAGTAATGACCAGGATATATTTATTTCCATCACATGTTTTAGGTACAGGCCTAAGAATATCAAGGACTACTCTCTCTAAGGGTTCACCAACCACGTTTCAGCCCTGGTTTTACGGTTTTGGGTATTTCTTTTTTGACACTCTTTGCATTGTTGCACCACCTTTCAATAAATAAAGTATACCCGGCCCAATAAAATCTTGCTATCACACGAGCCATAGTACGTTTATAAGCTAAATGCCCTGCAGTTTGATCATTATGTAACAAATTTAAAACTTCATCTCTAAAAACAACAGGTTAAACATGTTGTAATTTAATTTCTCATGTGGTATTATCCACCCATTGTCTATAAAGTATTTCCTCTTTTAGAATATGTCTGTCCCATTGGCTCCAATAGGATTTATGTTCCTTACGTAGATGGGAGATATCAGCCCCTTTTGCTTTTATACCACTTTGTTTCCATTCATGTATTACTTTTCAAAACAGGGTCATTAACTTGGGCTTGCTTTAATTGGTCTAAAGTTTTGGCATTTACCCAATTTAGTAGTTCGCTCGATTTCATCATCGGGGTAGAAATTAATGGTCCTTAATAACGTGGGGTTTTCAGATTGAGATTTTTCCTCTATGGTTTCTTTCCTTTGGCAGTGGTTTCAATCGCTACATGGGCGACGGGACAACCCATCAGCACTACTATGCTTTAAACCAGCTCGATGTTTAATAACAAAATCATATGTTCCAAGTATTTCAAGCCATCGTGCCAATTGGCCTTCAGGATTTTTGAAGTTTTGAAGCCAGTTAAGTGCCCCATGGTCAGTTCGCACTGTAAATTTGGTTCCATGTAAATAATGGTGAAAATGTTTCACTGCAAACAACAGAAGTTGCCTCCGAGTTACACAATATTGTGTCTCTGTCTTAGATAATGCCTTACTAAAATAAGCAATAACATGCTCTACCCCGGAATCACTAATTTGGGACAATACAGCGCCCATTCCTGTGCCACTGGCATCAGTATTTAATATGAATTCGTTTTAAATATAGGGATATGTTAAAATGGGGCAGGTAGTTAATGTATTCTGTAAATTGTCAAACGCATTCTCACAATTACTTGTCCATCTGAATAAAACATTCTTTTCGGTCAAATGGTCAAATGGTGTTAAGGTCTAGCAATTTTAGCAAAATCTTTGATAAACTTCCTGTAACAAATTCCTAATAGGCTGCGAACTTCCTTGACATTGGTTGGAGTGGGCCAGGTATTAATTGCTTCAATTTTTCAGGGTCAGGAGATATTTCCTCACTATCAATGTCCTAGGAAAACCTTTCTTTGAAATAAAAAACACTTTTAGGGAGAAATTTTAAGACCTGCATTACTAATACGGTTGAAAACATCTTGGAGCATGGTTACTTGCTCCTAAAAAGAACGTGAAAAAACAATGATGTCATCCAAATACACAACACATGTCTCCCATTGTAAACCAGAAAGTACATGCTGCAAGTCTGGAAAATGTAGCACCAGCACTTGACAATCCAAAGGGCATACGATAAAATTCAAACAGACCTTTACTGATTAAAAAAGCAGATTTGGGGGCATCACAAGGGTCAACGCTCAGCTGGTGATATCCACTACCAAGATCAATCGTACAAAATCAAACGTTTCCCCTGAGTGAATCTAGACAATCATCTATCCTTGGTAAAGGGTAGGGATCTTTGATGGTAACAATATTAACATTCCTGTAATCAATACATAACCTTATAGAGTTGTCCTTTTTCTTTACAACAACAATTGGGGAGCTCCAGGGAGATTGGGATGGATGAATAATATTGTTATCGAGCATTCTTTGCATTTCATCTTCGACCTCCTTTCTTTGGGCCAAGGGTATTTGTCTTGGGTGTTGCTTAATGGGCGTGACTTCCACAGTATTTATCTTATGTTGCACACTTTTGGCATGCCCAATGTCATTTTTTGAAGCTGCAAAAACTGCTGAATTCTTTTCCAAAACACTACACACTGTTTGGTACTCATTTTTGTTTAAATTTAATTCACATTTATTAATCATCAATTTTAAGTAGTCGGGCAGTGAATCTGGGTTCTTTGTTTCACTAGGTAAATAATCAATAATGTCATTTCCAGATATAATCTGGGCTGTACTTGCACACGTGTTTTTACACAAAGTTATGGGTTGGTCAGTAACATTTATCACCCTCAATGGTAGCCTTTCATCCTTCATTTTATACAATGTTTTAGCTGTCATAATGCCCATATTTTTTAAAGTTGGACTGGTTTCGTCCACGACAAAATTTGTCCCAGGGGGGAGGTTTATTCCCTGTTGGTTTTGTATACACTATAGCTTCACAACTAGCAGGTGTTGTAACATTTCTTTCTACAGATATTTTAAAAACACTAGAAAAATGACTATCTGCAACAAATTGTATAGTTTTGTTATTTAAAATTAAAGACTGGTTTGGTATGTCAACCACACATTCATTAGAAAACATGAAATCATAGCCCAGCACTAATGGTATGCCAATATCAGCCACAATAATTGTCTGGTACACAACTTGGTCATTAATATACAAGGGTATTTTCAAAGAACCTAAGAGTTGCACTATGTGTCCGTCTGCTAATTTCAATTGGTTATCAAAACATTTCAGTTTTGCTTTACAATGGTCAGGTAAATTTGTAAAAACCTTGGTATGTAAAACACTAAGGGATGCACCTGCATCAATTAAACAATAAACAGTTTGCTGGTATAATTCAGCCTTGACAAAAAGTCCATCGTGGTCATAGTTTTTTTTAATTTTAAACATAGATTTGGGTCCCATTTTAATATTCGTTGATGCTGGCAATTGACCCTCATTCTCAGTGTTTAATAGTTTCCCTGTTTTCTTTCTTGTCCCTTTTTGGAATGGGCAAGCTGTGTCAGATATTGGTCTTTGTCTGCTTTCCTTTTGTTACAGACATTCTGTCTGTGACCTTTTTTTCCACAATAAAAACATTTAATTTGGGTTATTGTCTCCATTGGTTTCATCATTCATTCTACTATCATTGGCCAATTGGGTTTTTGTTAACTGCCTTAAAAGGGGTTTTTTATGGCTCACATGGAAAGCTCCATACTTTAATGCAAGGTGAAGGGCTTCATCAATTGTGGAAATTTGTCCCTGACAGATTGCCCACTGAAGGTCTTGGTGATTTAGTGCCTCTCTGAAACTTCTATAGGCTTAATTATCTCTCAGGAGGAGCTGTTGGATAGGCCAAACGAGTCAAACGTTTGATATCTTGGGCCAATTCAGGAAGGTTTTCCCCTTTTCTCCTTTGTCTAGCATCAAGTTGTGACCTGATCATTTCAGTCTGATTGGGGGTGCAAATCTTTTTTATAGGATATTCACGAGATCAGAATAAAAGGGTGGTCTTGAAAGATTTATTTCTCCCAAAGTACTTAATGCTGAAACCTTCATACATGCTATGAGCTTTAAAGCCTTTACCTCTTCCGACCAGTTATTTGATTGGTTGTGCGGGATTAATAAATACACAACCCATCTTTCGGATGGGATGTAAACTCAGGTCCACGTGTTGGAAGAAATGCCACGCTTCCTGCACGTTAAAGAACCCTTGTAGCAAGCTCCTTTTNTAAATTATCTCTCAGATCAGGAGGAGCTGTTGGATAGGCCAAACGAGTCAAACGTTTGATATCTTGGGCCAATTCAGGAAGGTTTTCCCCTTTTCTCCTTTGTCTAGCATCAAGTTGTGACCTGAACATTTCAGTCTGATTGGGGTGCAAATCTTTTTTATAGGATATCCACGAGATCAGAATAAAAGGGTGGTCTTGAAAGGTTTATTTCTCCCAAAGTACTTAATGCTGAAACCTTCATACATGCTATGAGCTTTAAAGCCTTTACCTCTTCCGACCAGTTATTTGATTTGGTCACCGTTTCAAAATGTATTTGGTAATCATTCCAACTAGAGGTTCCATCATATAACTCTGGTTTCGTAAAACCTATGTTTCTTATATTACTAGGCACACTATTTTGAAATAGTTCAGTATGGTAATTTTTGTCTAAGGACATAACATGGTTATGAAAAGGATGCTCATTTACTATTCTTGGTTCCCTGGAACTATAACTGTTAGTAATTTTTTGAGATCTTGAACATGAGTTTGGTATTACACAAGATGTATTCACATTCATGCACTCCTCTTCTGGTAAAACAGCTTGGGAGTTTGAATTTGGCACATTTTGTGCATTATAATTTAAGGTCTGATTAAACTATCACATTTTTGCGGTTTGGTTTGGTTCACAATCCTTATAATCAAGGCCTCTATTTGGTTCAAAGTAGGCATTTGTCCAATTTTCACTGTCAAATCATCTACTTTATTATGCAAAATGGATATTTCATTGTCAACTTCTCTATTTAGCAAATCAACATGGTCACTTAAATTCTGAACTGTTCTATTGGTATTGTCATTTTTTCTGAATAACAGGTTGACTTGTGATCTAAGTACACTCATCCCATCTGGGATAGGGGAGAAGCCTTTTGTTTGTGAACGAATGGGCGACATTATCCCAGGGGAACTAGACCGAGACCTTACAGAGCCGGAGTATTCTGAATTTCTATATATTATATTTTTATATTATTTTAAGCATCATTTAATTCTTTCACAGAACAAATTTTTAAAGAAATTTTACAAACAAATATGGGAATTTTATACGAATCCCAACTCCGAGCACCAAAAATGTTACACCCCTGGTCAAAGGGTTTTGTATGACTTTACCCTTGGTTACAGGGTGCAATGGTTCCTTCTCACAAAGATTGGTAGCTGGCCATCAAGGCACTGGTTTTCTTATATATATACATATTACTTAAAATTTATAACAATGAGAGCTGAATAAATTCAACAAATAACAATTTATTACGTTCAACAATATTTTAGTGTTAACAACATATTTAAAACCTCCCCAGAGCGAAAACTGAACAGTGACCCCCATGGACACAAGGCAAGTTGTAAACATTGTAGTAAATATCACAAGTCGGGACACATAAAACAAATCAAGGGGAAACGTACTCCGGTCTATTTAGAATAGCCTGGTAACAGATTTGATGAAGCTGCGGGTGGTTCGCTCTGGAATTATAAGATTTTAAGGGTAAAGGTACGATCGTATGCCCTGGTAGCAGGCCACAGCTCTAGTGTCGTAGTGTCGCGCATGCCTTTTATAGTAAAAGGTGGGACGTAGTAAGTGTGTCGCTACGAAATGGGAGGAGCCTCAACGTTGATTGGATGACTTGGCCAGAAGTTCCCACGGCAATCACATGTTGACATAGTACACAAAAAATATGGCGCCACTCTCAAAATACACAAATGAGATGAGAAGGAAAACGGGAGATACGGGGGATAACAAGGATAAAGCTATGAACATGAACCCCAGTTACAATAAATACACCTATCGTGAATAAATGTAACAGGTAAATGAAAGGGGACATGAACGTATGACGGAGAAATAAGGCTGGGAACAGGTCCGGAACCCCCCTGGTCAAACAGTGAAGACGAACTCATTCCTAACAATTCCCAAGATAAAATAATATATATACAATTTATACAATAATATCGCGACTGCGATACCTGCAAAAGAAATACATAATGTCATTGATGTCCATAATCACGAACATTGTCAAAATGGCACAACGGACACGATGTGCATAATATACACAGAATCAACGAGAAAATATGGAGTGCCATATTGAATAGAAATACACATTGTGGGAAAACCACATAAAATACCTTAACCCTAATACCTCTCCCCTAACTGTAATATTAATATATGTACGATACAAAAATGTACCTAAAATTTTACCGTTTCATGTTGTAATTTAATTATGTTTCTTAATTGCCAAAATCCAAATTCGCAAAAGCTGTTACATGTTCTGTTAAAATAATTGTTTTCATTATAACACGTGCATACAATCATAACGTGAGATACCTAAAAATTCGATGTGCAAGTTTACCTTTCATATTTTCGATTTATATTTCATATTACTGCAACATTTAATTTCATAAAACTGTGTAGTTAAAAGAACATAATAGGAAGATATGCATATCCACATGAAATTATCAATTAATATTTTTTCTAGGAGTTATACCCCTTTGAACTTAGGAATTTTGAATTTTAGCCGTAATATAATACCGCAACAGTTTGTCAGCGCAACTTTCTGTGAAACCACACAACAGAATTTCATAATATTTTGTAGTTAATTAATTTATACTCTGTACATATTCAAAAGAAATTTTATCCATTAACATTTATAGGAGGTTTGACTTTCTAAACTAAGCAATTTGATTTAAAACGCTGTGTTCATTCAGTTTGTCAGCCCATCTTCTCTAAAACCATAAAAAAAGAATTTCATGTATTTACAGATATCTTCAGGAAATTTTTATTGACTGTATTTTCCGGGAGATGTTCCCTTTGGCTTAGAAATCTAGTCAAAATATACCGTCATATCAATTTCATTCAGGTACTTGCAAGCAGATATCCAGTTTTCTCTAATTTCTAACAAATTTAAACACCTCTCGAATGATGTGATACATTGTAAATATTTCTTATCACAAGAGATGTTTCATTTCTTGAAAGCCGATTGGCTACCGTTGAACATCTGACATTAGCCATAACTACTTACATTACTACATAAATACTTTCTTCGAAACTATTGTTTCGTATTTCTGTCTTGATTACGTGTTAACAAATATCGCGAAACGTCGTCTGCTTTATGAAATTAAAAAAATGTCACTCAATGAGGATTTCCGGAAGGGTCAAAGAGGTAAGATGGTTGGAAGTGGGAGAAAATATGGCAAATAATTGATTTACATGATAATTTTGGGTTCTCTCTACATGAAATAAGCAATGAAGGGATATGGAGTAAAAGCAAATGAGAAAATCTCAACAAATACGTGGGAAAACAACGCTTTTATTGTTGTTCTTCATTTTGAAGTCACCATGAGGCCTTCAACAATGAGCTATGCTCATATCTCATAGTAAGTTCAAGACGGTCCCTAGCACCGGTTTAAGCGGAATTCATTGCTGGATGTCGAGCAACGCTACATCCATGTTTATCATGATCGTCAACAAACAAAATATGTTCGTATGAAAAATGGGAAAACTGGATATCTATAAAAATGAATAATGGGAAAACTGTAACAGAAGCCGGATACCGATTTGATTTACTGGAATAGATAGATTATCCTTCTAATGTTGCTTCTGAAAGCAACTTTACTTGCACTCCACAAATTCCTGAAAACTATGACCTTTTTGAACAAGAGATGAGCGATGCTCAAGTTCATGAATACTGAACCACAACATACTATAAATAATATGTCAAGTACAAATTACTAAAAATGAAGGTGAAAAGCTTAAAAGTCCCCTTTAAACATAAAAATCGGTACAAAATAATAAACAGCAAAAAAGACAGTTCATCCATGTGAATGATGAAACAGTAGACAACTCATCCAGGATCAAGAAAATAAATCAACTGCTAGGAAAACATTAGGAGACATGAGAACTCTAAAACAATTTTAGAAAAGAAAAATGAAAAAAGAGAAATCTTCTAAATCCCCCTAGAGCTAAATTAGCTAAAATATTTTATTCGGTACGAAAAGGTGATGGGTATGAGTATGAGCCATGTACCTTGAGAGGTATGATGTGCCCATTTGATCGTGTACTCAGACATCACAATTATGGATACTTCATAAGCTATGACAAGGAGTTTGCCATAACCAAAGAGGTGCTCGTATCCCAGAAGACGGAGTTAAACAAGAGATTGTCAAGAGTCTATTTCGCTCACCTGGGCCATGGCCAATACATAAATTCAAATACCTGGACTATGGCCAATACATAAATTCAAATAACTTCTATGTTAAAGGGTCTTATTTTTAACTATGTTAACAAACATTTAATAAACTATTTTCCCTATCGCCTGACATCTTGGATAAGGAATGGATCTGCAGGATGTGATTTTAAAGAAAAATTAAGTGCTGTGCCAAAGTTTATTTCCAACTTGCCAAATGGTTTTAAAGAAGAAGATCTTTGAATGTACTCCAATATTAAACTATGTTTCCCATTGGTAGCCAATTTGCATAAGATGCAGACTTGAAGGACATTTGTTTTGGAAGGGACTATCTAAGATACATTGTGATTAAGTTTTATTCTAACTAGCCCAGTTGTTTCAGGTAAAAAAAATTCTTTGTGTGCTCTTTCCATAGGGTCGAGTAATAAATTAAGACCCCCGCAGATGACCATGTTGGATGCCAGATACACCAAAGTCACAATACTTAGTCAGCACCTCATAAGCATCATTCATGTTCTATTCAAATCCATTCAGTGGTTCTCAAGGGAAATTTCATCAGCTGTTCACTTAAGGCTTTATTTAATTTAAAAAAAACAATATGCAGGCGATGAAGCCAAGAATGTTTCTACCTACATGTCAATAAGACGTGTATTAAGCAAACAGTTACATCCCTGAAAGACACAATATAGAAAAATTATTATGACATTAAAGAAGGTGAAATTTATGAAAGTATTTTTGCAAAAAAATGTAGAAATTTCCACAAAAACACTTTTTTGCTCTTGCTTATGGAAGAAATATTTGATTTTAATGAAGTGATAGCAAAGAATTTCTCGAAAGCTTAAAGAAAAAGGTTTACCAAAGAAGATTTGAAAACAGAATTTAAAGGGAAATAACCCATAATCCACATTTTATTTAAAACAGTCAATAACTCCTACATTTTCTTCAAAATTTCAGAGAATGCTGATCTTGATATGCATACATTTTAAAATATTTACGGAAAAAGGTTTTCCAATTTCCTTCAAAATTGTAGGGCAGATATATCTCGGCATTCTGAACAATTGTACCACATGTCAGAATTTTAATATCTGCAGCGGTTTTTTGAGTTATTTGCTAAAAACAGCAATTTACCCCTAGGTTCTATTTTTAGTAACAGGGTCCATGTTTTTGGTCCTCGTACTAACCAAACACATTTTTTAAACTGCATACCCTGGTGATGACCAAGGCCAAGTTTGAATTAAATTGGCCCAGTGGTTTCAGAGAAGATTTTTACAAAAAAAAGTTTACGACGGACGGACGGTCGACGGACGCCAAATGATGGCAAAAGCTGACCCTGGCATGGCCAGGTGAGCTAAAAACTTGGAAAAGGAAATGCCCCCCCCCCCCCCCCAACAAAGCGTAAGGCTTAACAGATACAAATATTGATGCCCTCTCCAAGACAGAGCAGAAAGGACTCTCTATTGCATGCCATTTGGTTTTATATCGCCATCTATTTCGGAATAACGGGGTGACTGAACATTACAACATGAGGTGGGAGATGTTAAATTAGTGTCTGATGGCAACAAAGAATA
>MJUU01069468.1:38998-50200 GCA_002080025.1 Modiolus philippinarum | reverse complement strand
TTTTTTTTTTTTTTTTTTTTTTTTTTTTTTTTAAGGGCCAAATTGGTCTTTTCAAGAATTTTGATGTAGAACATTTACTATTTGTCAGGTTTTGATAGGGTTTCATTTATTGCGTTGCTCAAACAAATTCCCCATTGGAGTATGCCAACGGATTTAAAGCAGTATTTTCCGTTTTCAAGATAAATGGGACCAAAAAGGCCAAAACTCGAAATGTCTTATCCGATTTTGATGCAGTTTTATTCATGAATTCCTTATAAAAATATACAGAGCATTTAACAATAAGATTTTAAATACATGTTTTGGTTTCCGAGCTAAAAGGGACATATATCGCATTTTACAAAGTACTTCAAATTTTTTATCAGATTTTGATGGGGTTTGTTTCTTTGCAAGCTTTCAGCAGTATTTCAACGAAATGTGCGTCGTTCTTACAGTTTCCAAGCTATAAAGGCCCTCAAATTATTATTTCATTAGATTGCTATTGTTGGTGTGTCAATCGACAGCGTTGCTCTAACCCTTTCCGAGAAATGAGCAGTCAAATAACATCAAAAAGTTTAATTTTGATTGGTTTTTTTCCAGCATTAATTTGTTACAGTATTACATCAAACGACATTTATTCAACACGCTGCGGTCGTATCATGCGCTCTTTGCGCTAATCATTTTGTCAGCAATCCACCTACTTGTATTTAAAAATTAGTCCAAATAAAATAATTTGTGAAGAACCAGTCAGCTCTTGAAAAAAATAGCCGGACACAGGATTCCGTAATATCTGAATATGACATGAACACTAGCAATATTTTTATATATACACACAATTACATATGTTATAATTGTTTATTTTAGAATTGTGCAAAGACGCAAGCGCCATCAAGCAGCTTTAGACAGAAAAAGAAAGAACAATGCCGCTCGCTCAACACCCAGAATAACCTACCAAGAACTATTATAAGGCATTAAAACCATTAAATCTTTACACTTTTGATGACAGCATCCCTGTCTATCGTGATATTGGTAAAATGAAATGCATTTGTCGGTCATGAAAAGCATACATGTGGAAACATGGAATTCATGTAGGAACACTTGATAAGAGCAAAATTTTCTTCATGTTGCATGCAAGGATACATTTTATTACCTGTTATTTTTCCACCTGAACAGTTGAAGGAACTTTTACTTTCTTATACTGTTATGGCAAACGATTTTCGAACAAACATTCGTGCTTATAATTCCAGCCAGGCATTTGCTTCAGTAGGGGTAATCGCTTCCTACTGTGTATTTCGAATTTGTGGTTCTGTATATCATAGAATAGGCCATTGTATCTTTATCATGAATGTCTACCAAAATTTACACAAATTTATATTTACTATTCCAGCAATGAGCTAACCAATAGATTAAAGTAGAATGATCAACTTAATTAGTCTGTCATGTCAAGATATGCTACATAAATGTAATCAAGTTATAGATTTTTTTAGATAAGCTAAAGACATTATGTCTAAGTCTAACACTGCAAATGGTTCTTTACTTTTAAAAGACAGATACTGCAAACGACAGGAGACGTTACAATCCCCCAACTACATCTGAAATATCTATTATTATGCAAGGCTGCTCTTTCAGCGAACTCTCACATAGCGATACAGTTCTATACAAAAGATCTGTGAATTACCCAAATGGTTACAAAATTACAAAACCATGCACATTAATGAAATATGTCCAAAATATCATGACACTTCGTTTTATCATTACCTTATGATGAGGACAGATGGACTTACGATGTTTTAATAAACGAAAAGCATGATTCAAAGGTTTCACCAATGTACTTTTTTTTAAATTAATGCTTATTATCAAATGCGAAGAAAAAATTTCAATGTACTTCATAGATTGGAAAGACTTTTTTTCACCTATACATGTATATAGTATACCAATATCCAAAATTGAACAATACCGATTATACTATGGTCTTTTTCACTAAAATGAACTAAGAGAAGATTTGTATCAAGGTTTTAAGGATGCCTTTAAAGGGGCCACAGTTTGAAAGAAAATTATTTAACCTTCTTCTTTCGTTGGAAGTCTCAGAAACAGCATGAGCAATATTCAGAATTCATACTTATCGAGACACTTCACAATTTATCGTATAATTATCAACATGAGGGTTAAGTCTACAAGTCCTGTAAACTCAAAATTTGAACGCTTTTCGATGGAACTACAATAGAAAATGGAACTATTGGGCAGTCAAAAGTAAAACTACCTTCGAAAATTTGTCTTCCACCAGTTGATAGTGACATAACTGACATATATAATTTAGAGTGTAAACGGGGATTTTAAAGATAGTTCTGTTGACTTTAATAAATTAAAAAAACGTTAGTATTTCAACAACATTCATAAAAATGTTAATGTTATCAATGCAATGGTTAGAGAAAAATTTGTTTCCACTCAATGTGAAACCTACAAAAGTGCGGATACTGTCGAAAATGAATCTGACACAAAAGTTTATCCAGTGGATATTTTAAACACATTTACCCCATGAGGAACACCACCTCAATCTGTGTTCTTTAATAAAAATGCACCAATAATGTTATTGCGTAAAATTAGGTCTTTAAAATGGGACAGAATTTTCCATTACAAATTTTGGGATGAGAGTTATTGAGGCAACTATTTTGACAGGAACGTACACCGGAAATTCTGTTATGTTGCCAAGAATTGATATAATCCCATCTGACTCTGGACTTCTCTTCTCTTTACAGAGGAGAGAATTCCTTATAAGAGCTACATTTGCGATGACAATCAATAAGTCACAAGGACAAACTTTGTCGAAAATGGGAGTTGAATTATCAAAACCAGTATTTTCCCATGATCAGCTGTATATGGCATTATCCCGTGTTCGAAAATTAATCTCAATTACTGTTCTCCAACAGTTAGATTCCGTTTTTGAAAATGCATATTATACTGGCAACATTGTTTATAAGGAAGTTTTGCTCAACTAATAATACCATCTTCATATTTAAAATGAACAACGCAAAAGGTATATATCATATATAAAAACAGATCATCCAGTTAAACAACACAAAATATCGATGCATCTATACCACCAAATTGACAGCCTCAACTGCTCTGAAATAAAAACAAACTGTGCAATAATCCTATGCAAAACTCTGTCCTTATCTGATTTTGGCCATTTGGATCATATTGGTAAATTGCTCTCTCTCTCAGTTTTCTGATATCTTTGAGTTTATGGTCTTCTAAATGTTTAGATTTTACCTGCAACTAATGCACTGAAGAGACATTAGTTGTCGAAGTGGCCGTATGCAGAAACCAAATTTAGGGTATGTTCAATATTTAGTTATATGCATACTTTTGGTACTCTGAGACTGTTTGCTTTTTATAAGCCCATCAAAACAAAGGACGTATTATGGTATACTGGTGTCCTTCCCCATTTTGACCTCTTTAAATAAATATAATGCAAGATCCATGTACAAGCCCTTACCCTGTTCATATTCTTTGCCTCATTTTGACCTCTTTAAATAAATATAATTAAATGCAATATCCATGTACAAGCCCTTACCGTGTTCACATTCTTTGCTTCAACACTTGCCCAGCGGTACGGCGATTTTGCGGGCATCTTCTAGTAAACATCTATTTATAGATAAACATATATGGAGAAGACGATCTCCAAATTCCTAATTTCAAATAAATGGATAAATAAAAGTGACAACAAAAGTAACAAACATTCAAAGAGAGAGACCAGTACGGGTAATTGCATGTACCGCAGATCCGACAGCAAACATATTTGTTTATGAAACATTAAAAAAAAATTGGCTTCGCCTGTTTTCAGTGGTTTATAGTCACTAAGATGTTTTCTTAAAAAACTTGTTTAATTTTTTGTTTGTCTTCCTGGATTCATTATTGATTTATTAACAAATTAAAATCATTACAAACCTTGCATTAACTTTAAACTATTTAATTATGAATTTAACTCTATTATTTCAACGACCGACAATAGAATACGGATGCGGTTGGTTATTACAAGATTTAAAGCCCAGAGAAATACCAAAAACCAAGGCGTGAGACAAACACAAAGTATGAAAATGAAATCGCAACATTCGGTAACCTCGGTTTTTATACCCCGCCACACGTAGTGGCGAGGTACTATGTGATACCCTCAGTCGTGTGTCCGTCCGTGAACGAAATAACATAAGGTTTTCAGACTTGGTATGTTTACCACAAAACTCAAGTCAAGTTCGATTTCGGGTTCCAAGGGGTCCTGGAGTGATGCCCCTTGAAACTTTAAAATTTTGCGAATCTTTTGGGTTTCTGACTGATAACTTGTGAACAAAATAATATGTTGTCTTCAAACTTGGTATGTAAGTTGTTTACCACGAAACTCAAACCGACTTCGATTTCAGGTTCAGAGGTCCAAGGGGTTCTGGAGCTATGCCCCTTGAAACTTTGAAATTTTGTGAATTTGTTAGGGTTTACGACTGATAACTTGTGAATGAAATAATATATTGTTTTCAAACTAGGTATGTATTTTACCATGTATTTGTAGAGACTGTTTCATGTGCATTTACTCGATATCCTTTCATTCACCATATAACTTGTTTATGACAAAACTCAGCCAAGTTCGATTTTGGATTCATAAATCCAAAGGGTTCTGGAGTTATGCCCCTTGAAACTTTGAAATTTTGCAAATTTTAGGGTTTCCGACTCATAACTTGTGAATGAAATAATACATTGTCTTTAAACTAGGTACGAACTTATTTACCACAAAACTCGGACCAAGTTCGATTTTTGGTTCAGAGGTTGAAGGGGTTCTGGAATTATGCCCCTTGAAACTTTGCAATTTTGCAAATTTTAGGGTTTCCGACTGATAAATTGTGAATTAAATAGCGTACTGTCTTCTGATTTGGTATGTAAGTTTAACACAGGCCAAGTATAATTTTGGCTTCAGAAGTACACAGGGATCTGGAGTTATGGCTTTTAAACTTTGAAATTTTGAGAAACGTGGCGGGGTATCATGTTATGCATCATTACTTTTTTTAAACCCGAGAATGACTCAATTTTAATATGTCAAGCAGATGTTTGAATTTTTTTAATATCCATATTTCATTTACCCCACTTCTTGAAAAGCTAGTATCACAATATTTTTGAAGGCCCTCTTTTACGGCTGTCAAGACGGAGGTTAATAGCTTGGAAATAGCTTTTATAGAACATTTGCAGATCCAGCGATATACCGTTCTTTGTATGGGCATTTGTGTAGTTTTTGTACCCAGTACAAGGAGAGGAGATCAGTGTCTTCATCATTGGTTGAAATCCCAAAGTAAAGCAAAATAGACTGATGATTCTGTAATATCTCCTTCTTAGACAGAGTAGTAGCTGTGTAGGTTTGATTGCCTCTGTATATTTTTTCTGTGAATATTGAGTCGTATTTCACATAGTATGCTTGTTCTCTGCCTACAACAATGTACTCAAACTTTGTACATAAACAGTAGTGTTCTGCCTTTGACCTAAAAACGTAATGTTCGAAATTCTACAACATATAAAATTCAAATTAAAACAATTTATCAAATTCATCCGGTAATTTGAAGTTAATATGTAGATCTTAACTCGTCATAAAATGTTTTTAAGATAATGAAAATATAATTCTTATGAGCAATATGAGATTCATTTCGTGCTCTTATTACCTATTTTCATCGAGCATTACACTTGCTACGGTCGCTATACAACATCACGTACAGTCAATTACTTCATACGTTTAAAGTAGTCTCATAAAATTCTTATATTTTCCCACAACTTCCTTCTTATATGCACTTGTTATCGATTAGTAATTGATTTATACATTCTGTTAAATGCACTCTAAAAGGTGAAAAGAAATGTGTGACTCAACGTGGTAAGTTTGTTATTACTAAGAGTTCTTTGCATTTCCGGTAAAAGGGGTTCTCAAAACAGTGGTACATAATACTTAAAAAAACTCAAGTTTAACAGTGTACTTGATAAACAGTGTAGCATGATTATGATGACGGACCTTGTTCGTATGCATTCGTTATACTCTCATCAGTTCATGTTTTAGTTAAGACATATTTTGTTAATAGGTAAATATTTCAGTTCTTAGGGTTTTACAGATTCCGATGAATGTTTCGTCACTGGCAAGTATCATTCAAAATATATTGAGACCACAGAAAAGTAAGTGTTAATACACCTAACAGATTTCTTAAACACATGTTAAAAATAATGTTAGCGCTTAGACTTATTCTTCGACTTCTGGGCACAACCTGCCCTAAACTACTAGATACATAATTAGACATTTCCGACTTCGGATTGAATTATACAAACTGTATTTTTCGTCCAAGATCCCATGTAAAATTTTAGAATTCCCTTTTTTTTTCCTATGCTCCCGTTGACCCCACTATATTTTTACTCAATACTTTGTGCTCAGTTACTCCGTCTAAGAGTAAAATTCAGTGTGTTCTTAGTGAATACAGCTAAAATATTTATCTGTAACCAGTTATAGTAATATTATATACACCTTGCCATTCCCTTCTTCTCCCAGTTATAATGATTTTTATTTTATCTTACAGGAAACCTTCCTCCACTAAAATGGTTTTATTTATCATAAATTAAACACTTTAACCTTTTAACTTTGCAATTGATTTCTTTCACAATATATTCCACCCCTTGAATAACTTAAATAATTCATTTATGCATGTTACTCATATTGATTAAACACACATTGTAACATTCTCCGAAGGTGCGAATATCACTCCTTGTTGTTGTATAAGTTGAAGACAGCTATCGTTAAAAGGTAAGAATGATATCAATGTACTTTTATGGATGTTGAGATACATGTAGAATTCAAATGTATTTGTCATTAAAACTGTTAAATCGTAGACTTGCAGTAAGTGTATGTATGGGAAAACGTAGAAATTTTTGGAGGTAAATTTTTCACATTGAAGATTTCATGAGCTAAAATCTTAAAATAAACCAAGAAATATTGGTATTGAAGATCTAACAGTTTATTATCTATTCTAATATGACGCTCTTCTATCACTTTGTAAACAAACCAATGCTAAAAGTCCAATAAAATGTTTTGTTCGATAGCAAATCATCGGAGATGCGCAACATGCATATTTCGTTCACTATATATTCTTAACAGATAAAGTTTTTAAATTGCAGAATTCCAAAAATCTGTGGCATTAAGGTAGATCGACAGTAATATTCATATCCATGAGATTTTGTTGTAAGTCGGCACAATTGAAGAACCAATTCTACTTACCCGAATGCTGTAATAAAAAGTATAGGTCACCATGCTTGCTTTTTCTAGAATTGAGATCAAAGTTTGCTCATTTTTAGCCATTTTTTCACCATAATTTACATAGAATGCACGGAAAAAATATGGAAAGGCAATTTTTAGCTTAATGGAAATGAGTTTTTTATCCATGAGAATTTGATGTTTTTTGTGAGCCGGTAGTTTATGATGTAATTCATAAAATGTATATGTCACCATGCTTTCCACGGAGATATTTTGCAAAGTTTCCGGATCAAAAATTGTTTACGGGAAAAGGGAGTTAATTCGCGGCAAACTAAACGAAATGTGACGTTTCACATTTGTCATTCAATTATGACGTCACAAACGAAAAGCCGTCACATTACTTTTCCGGCACGAAAATCAAACCTACACCGTATCCGGCTCTTTATTTTTCTAATGCGCGATTGAATTGCGCAGGGCAACAGTGTCTATCTACCTTAAATTATAGAAATTGACAGTTATTTGTAGACACGTGTTGAAACTTTGACTTGTCTAGTAACGAGTTCTCCATATTTGTTATAATAATCTGATCCATATTATTTTCAGTAATTATATCGTTTAAAGATTTATTTTTGTTTTTTTTTTAAATATAACCATATCAGTCATACATTTTATAGAACCACCAGACTACAAATCGATACTTATACCCATTCCAATTCTAAAATCGTCGTATTTGTTTTCGATATTTTTCCAACAATCTATTCTTTAAAGTAGTTTTAACATGGGTAAGCATAATGATTGTGGTACAATGTACATTGGGCCCTCCCCTTATATTAGCCCTCGATAGCACTTGGGTTAAAATAATCACGAATATAATGCCTACCTATGTTTAAACTACAATAAAAATGGTTACATGTATTATCTTTTTAATTTTTTTAATATACCAAGGTAACCAAGCAGAAAGTTCAATAATTTTTTTAAGAGCTGAGGTTTGTTTTTCACAGCTTCTCAGACGATTTTTTACAGTGCACAATACTGTTGATGCGGAAAGTACAAATTATTCTCTTGATAAATCCAAATTTTAAAACAAAAGTCGTATATTTTGTAATTATGATGAATAGAAACTCCAAATATCCTTGACTGCAATCTTGTAGTTTAATTGAGATTTGCTACTTTTTTAATCAATTACTTTGAAAAGGGAACGAAAAGTCAATGAAAAAAACATTGGAATTGAGCTTATTAGGGGGGAAACCATCGAATAACATTCCTTGTAAAATTTACAAAAGATCTCTAATTCTACAAAGCCTGTGTTAAGTGTTTGTTGTGAGCACTGAAATATCTCAATGCGATTTGAATTGTGAAATTAAATACAAAACATGACATTTTCTTATGTTTTAAAATGAAACATTCTATGCATGATAGGTTATCGGACGCTGACTAACATTATTTCACTGGTCTCTGAAAGGTTCATTAAACATGCTGCAAAATCCTGAACTGCTGGGTTCGAATACCATGACCTTACAGTTTCTTTGTGGATGTGTTAACATCTGTACGACTTTAGTATATACTGCATTAATTCCCATTGATTTTTTTTTACACCAGTAACGTTGTCACGAACCTTCAAGGTATGCTGGTTGTAGAATCTTTTTTTATGCCAACAGTAAATCGCCTGAATCAAAAAGAGTATGAAATGCATTATATGATATCTTTATTAATGCTACTTTTTACCCTTGCAGGTTGACAACATACATACAAAACACAAACAATTGAATAATAAAACAAATTTATGTGTGGCAATAGGTGAAATTAGGCATTTAGTTAATGCCTAGTCATTAGAACTAAAGCCTAAAATGAGTTTGGCATCAGGCTTAATACCTAGGATTTAGGTCTAATTGCCTGGTTTTTGTTCGTAAAAATTATTCTTTGCTCATTTTGAAAGTTTTGGCAATTAAAACAAATTAATTTGAAAGCATATTTCTTTAAAATAGAAAAATAATTGCAAATACAACATTTAAGGAATAAGTAATTTGTGAAATTCAATGAACAATTTACGAATAATTTAACTAAAAATACAATACACCGATTGCGCATTTGCGGGATCGCTCATTATTTTAGCCAAACAATGAGTAATCTGGTACAAAACTGGTTCCAAGACGCTGATAGACGAAGATAGTAATTTCTTCATTTCCATTCAAGTTTCGTTTTTTGTGGGTTGGAAATGTTCCTCGTGGATTTCTTTGTCAGTTGAAAACAATTTTTTACCCATATGTTGAATAACAACGTAAGATTCGTTGGTAGAAAATATCTGTCCCTTGCTCCAACGTTGGATGATGTCATTTTTCCTCCGGTTGACCCCAGATGACCTCGTCTAAATGACGAGTCAAATCCGGATGGGAAACGATGCGCAACCCATGTATGGAAATCATTTTCACTTATTGTCAGGTGTAGATTCTCTTCCTGAAGTAAGTGAGAGCCCAACTGTAATCAAATGGTCTAAAGACAACGACAGAATTGGAAACTTTACATAAGTATGACAAAGAAAAGGAAAAAAAAATGAGACCAACATAAAACTAGAAGTGTGTTTTTGATACAAAAACGAATGTCTCCCCCCGATACATATCTTGCTGGAGATGATATGCATCTTTATATGTTGCCACTGCATTTGAATATTACTAAATAAAGAAGATATGCACAACTAAGCATGATGGTCAACCATCCTGTGAAGTTTGGTTGAAATCCATTCATAGATGTAGGAGAATTGGCGTCCACAAACTTAATTTTGCAAAATTGTATGTCAAAAGGGGGCATAACTCCCACAAACATTAGTCCATCAATCCGGCAAGACAATATGCACAACTAGGCATGAAGGTCAACCATCCTGAGAAGTTTGGTTATAATCTGATGAAAGATGAAGGAGAATTTGCGTCCACAAACTTAATTTCGCAGAATTCTAAGTCAAAAAGGGGCATAACTCCAACAAAAATAAGCCGACCAAAATCTGACGAGACGATATGCACAACTAGGCATGATGGTTATGTCTCCCCCTTAAGAGGGGGGAGACATAATTAGGTGCAAGGGTATAGTAACTATCACCTGTTTCTTATAAGACACTCGTGGTTCCGAATATGTCAGTTCGGTTAACGAAGTAAAATCCAAATCAAATCAAGAAGATTTAAAGAACAGAGTCGTGTTGTTAAAGGCAAAGATCTGCTGTGAACGTGGAACAGTTATGTTATAGCGGTCTATTAGATCCTGATGGCAACCGTAAAACTTCCCCAAAGCTGAATTTAGACTAAGGGTTTTATGCCCTTCTTCAAGAGCTTACCGGTAAGCAACAGAGCTCTTACAAGGAAGTCACTAAAGCCTTGACCACCAGTAGAGGAAAACAAACTAGTAAAAGATAACTGAACCAGGAGTAAACATTTAGTTTTGTAGAAGCCTCTTAAACGCTAATTGGGACAATTACAGTCAACTGCACCCATAGAAAATTATGCTTGCAAATGCTAATCTGGCTGAATTGTAAGTGTCATGCGATTTCCAATAACCGCAGTTACCTAAGCTGCAATCTTTTACAAGGGCGATATTACAGAATGCATTTACAGGTATCTTGAACATTTCTACACTTTATCATACAAATTTGCAGTCAAAATTGCACAAAAGTAAACTGAAAATTTTTTGTGTCGTCTTATTTTACTGGATTTCAAAATAAATTTCATTTCAAAAACTTGATTTCCAACTTGTCAGATGGAACATCACATAACTCTTCCAGATACACATAAAACTTACAATTATCATCTGGGTTGTTACATGTATCAACAATTCAGTTGCATCCAATTTCAAAATATCAAATCTTCCACAGACAGGAAAATAGTTGTAAGAAACTAATCTCAATGAAAAATGGAAAATAAAAACAGCTATCCTTATTTTTACATCAACCTAGTGACTAGTGTATATCATTTCGCTTTCACTTC
>MJUU01069468.1:18413-38469 GCA_002080025.1 Modiolus philippinarum | reverse complement strand
TTTATCATACAAATTTGCAGTCAAAATTGCACAAAAGTAAACTGAAAATTTTTGTGTCGTCTTATTTTACTGGATTTCAAAATAAATTTCAAAATAAATTTCATTTCAAAAACTTGATTTCCAACTTGTCAGATGGAACATCACATAACTCTTCCAGATACACATAAAACTTACAATTATCATCTGGGTTGTTACATGTATCAACAATTCAGTTGCATCCAATTTCAAAATATCAAATCTTCCAAAGACAGGAAAATAGTTGTAAGAAACTAATCTCAATGAAAAATGGAAAATAAAAACAGCTATCCTTATTTTTACATCAACCTAGTGACTATTGTATATCATTTCGCTTTCACTTCAACAATAACTATTGGTAACATTGTAAATTATTTGGTCAGGCAAAAAGAATAATTTTCATGAACAAAAATCAGGCATTAAACCTAAATCCTAGGCATTAAGCCTAATGCCAAACTCATTTTAGGTTTTAGGTCTAATGACTAGGCATTAACTTAATGCCTAGGATTTAAGCTTAATGCCTAATTTCACCTATTGCCGCTAACATATACATTTAGAACAATAAAAAACTATGCATCTATGTTGAGTCCATTCTCCTCAGTGCCATTGACTTTTGATTGAAAGGGGCAGAAAGGTGCATAAAAAAATCACTCGACAAAACATCTACTAAAAATTTAGTTGTATTGTTTTCCACCAATTGTGGGTTTATATTTTTTATTCTTTTCTTAATGATTCATTTTATTTGACAATAGAAAAGATATGTTCCTCATCTTCAATCAAATTTTTGTTACATTGTTTATTATAGATATTCGCTAATTTCCAAATATAGCGATGTTGACATTGAAACTCAAAAGTACTAAAAAGTGTCTTTGCCTTCAATTTTTTTTTTTTTAAATCATTTAACTATTTTTAAAGGAAAACAAATTAATTACTTTACTGTTAACGAACACTCGATTTAAAGTAGATTTGGGGAAAATAAATATTTGAAGGTATTCATTTTTCAGTGTGTTGCTGCATGGATCGAATATTTAAGTCTAGCCAGGTGTTCAGAAGATTTTTGCATGTAATGGTTTTTAATTAAATGATGTCATCATTTTGATCAGCGAATCATGTTTAATGTGAGAAAAGACGAGAAAAGTTACTTTCGTACAGCTGTTGCTCAAATTGAATACACTGTATTAAACGTGGCGAAAAAAAACTTTTTATAAGATTAATGTAAATCGATAGAAAATACACGAAGTAGAAAATGGTGTTTTTGCTTCAAACGTTTAATTTGTACAGCTCCTGGTGTTAACAATTTTGTATTTTGCTTTTATCGGATTTATGCAACCTATGATTTTTGTCCAGGAAGTTACAGCAAAAATATCTAGTTATTGTTTTCAAAGTAATTCTCGATTTGATATTTTTTCAAAAATAATTTGGTAAGAACACGTTACGTGCACATACAAATTAATTGAGCCAAGTAGATGTCAGCGCCAATAATAATACAAGACAGTAACACTGGCAATATAAATGAAAAGGGTTCAAGAGTCATTCTCTGTAAGCATCAAAGAAAGCTGGAAATATCTTTTTCTTACTCTTGATGAAATTCAATGAAAACATTTATTTAACTCCAAAGTAAAGAAAAAAATTCATCAACACTCTTGAAATTTCATCTTCGTTGCCGTGGCAACCACTTATGGTATTTTCCAACATTTAATGGTAAAATTATACAGATATTATGATAAAACACTTTTGTATACATTGAGTAATGTAGAACCATGTCCTTAACAATTTATTGGGCACTAAGATTCAATACAGAAGGTAATTACCTGTGGTATATACCATAGGTACTGTACACCCAATTTCAACAAAAATAGCAAAGAACTCATTTTTACCTCTTTTAAAGCAGTTGGAAGAAAAGCTAGCAACTTTTCACAGCAAAAATATTAATATTTCTTGAAAGTATATATTAATGCTTGTTCCAGGAGAAAAAATTGCTAAGGTTTTATTTTTTTTGCTGACCTGCAATTAAGTTGAACTCGGTTATTGGTTTGATGATGCGGACGGGCTGCGTGTGGGCCTCATATATTTGTTTCTGAGTGATAACTTCAAAATTTTATATCCAATTCCAAAGAAACTTGAATACATTGTTTGGTACCAGAAGTGAAAGAAGCCTATTGATTGGGAGGATGCAAAGTCAAAGGCCAAGGTCACAGTGACAGAAAATAGAAAATTTGAGATAACAATGGTTTCGCACGATAATTCACATAATATACATCCAGTTCAAATGAAACTTGGATAAATTAATGGATTTTTGAAGGAAAAGAAACCTATTGGTTTTGGAGAAGGTACATGTAGGTCAAGGTCAAACTGACCAAAAAGAAAATGGAAAATTTCATAAAAATTTGGATCATTGGCAATTATTCTGCAAATTTACATTCAAAACAAATGTAACTTTCACATATTGTTGGATAACAGGATAGAAAGAACCCATTTAGATGTTTTAGAAACCAGGTCAAATGAAACTTTCAGAAAAATTGATTTCTAAACAAAAATTCAAAATCAAGGCAAAGCTCACAATTACCAAAACTAGATTGAAAATTTAAGAAAAAGCGTGGTTGCTGAACAATCAGTTCAATTAAAATTTCGATATATTGTTGAGTACCAGAAAGGGAAGAACAATACAGATTTTAGAGAAAGTGGATCAGAGGAGGTCAAAGTGACCTATAAAGATTAAAATTTGCAGAAAGCATTGGTTTCTTGACAAAAAATCAAAAATTAAAATAAAAATTGAAAATATTGTTTAGGAACAACGAAAGGAACCTTATGTATTAAGGAGAAAGTACCTCAAAGGTCAATATCACAGTTATGAATTTTTTTTATGATTACTGAAGAATTTATATTAGATACAAATAAAACTTTGATGTATTATTTGCTTCAAGGAAAAAAGACAACTATTGAATGTAGAAAAAAAGAACAGGAAAATACAAGGTCAAGGTGACCGTACAATCAAAAGTACTCAAGGTCAAAATCTAAATGGCACCAGGGTGCACAAACCGATTGGCAACTTTTTTATTTTGTTAACATGTTTCATTCGAATTAAAAGAGGACTTTATTTTCATCCCTGGCTCATATCTAAAGTTCTAAGAATTCATGTAAAGTAAGTGAGAACCAAACCGTCAATCCAAAACGAATAATCCAAGGACATTGGCAACATCGGAAACAACAAAGAAACGGAGCCACAACGTGAGTATGGAACAGAAAAGAAAAATGAAGGCACAAACGCACACACAGAAATGAACAACACGGACCCAACAAAAAACGATGTGTGAGATCAGGTGCACCGGTAGAGTAAGCATCTCCTGCGTCGTGTTGAACATGTCAATTCCGGTAGAAGAAACAACAACTAAGCTTTAAAGGGAAAGATATGTTGTCATCTTGGAAACAGATACTGTATCCCTTAGCAGTCCGAAGTATGGTGATGTCGACCGTAAAACTTTTGGAGGAATGACTTCAGTTTTAGGTAGCATACCCTTGTTTAAGTAGCCTATTTGTGAGCAATCGAGCTTTATCAAGGAAGTTTCTGTATCGAACACAGGCTCTTGAATAGCGAATGAGTTGGGAGATGTAAACTCCGTATGCCGGCGCTGTTGGATGTGTCTACAAAGAAAAGTGGAACTTACTATTGGAAAAGTGAAGTCATCGCGTTTTTAGCTCACATGGCTATGCCAGGGTGAGCTTTTGCCATCACTTGGCGTCCGTCCGTCCGGCGTAAACTTTTTCATTCAAAGATCTTCTCCTCTGAAATCACTGGGCCAATCGGAACCAAATTTATTCACAATAGTCCTTGGAGGGTTCCCTTTAAAAAAGGTATCCGGCAGGTCCGTACCTCATCCAAGATAGTTTTAACATTGGACCCTTTGGGTAAACACATTCAAAGATCTTCTCAGAAACTACCAGTCCAATTATAACCAAACTTAGTCACAATGGTCCTTAGATGGTCCCTTCCAAAAAAGGTATCCGGCAGGTCTGTACCTCATCCAAGATGGCCGCCATCGGGAACATAGTTTTAACATTAGGCCTTATTGAATATACATTCAAAGATCTTCTCAGAAACTACTAGTCCAATTAGAACCAATCTAAGCCACAATGGTGCTTAGGTGGTCCCATCCAAAAAATGTATCTGGTAGGTTCGTACCTCATCCAAGATGGCCCCCATCTGGAACATAGTTTTTACATTGGCCCTATTGATTTTAAGGGGAACCTCTGCCCAAATTTTTGAATTTTTATTTGAAAAGTGGTCTGCATGTTTTAATTTCAGCACTATGTAATACTTTAATTATAAGGGGAACCCCTGCCCATTTTTTTTTTTTTTGGATGGTGTTCTGTTATGGGTTGTAATGGATGGTGGATCTTTCGGTTGCCATGGAAACCAAACAAGAATACTGTAATTTTAGAAAAAAAAGTATTCTGCTAAATGTTATTTTTCGTTTTTCCTATTGGAAATGCCTTTTTACTATGGCAGCCATGGTCCAGGTGAGCGATACAGGCTCTTGAGAGCCTCTTGTTCGTAAGATATAGACTACATTTGTTTTTTGGCATAAAATTGGAAAAGAAAAGCTTAAATAAGGTTTTATAGGAGTTGATTGGAGTATAAACCATACCAAGTCATTCACAAACATCTAAAAGTCCTTTTGGACGTTTTTGAGTGACACATTATGTTTTGACCTTTCATTATATGTTTATGAATAAAATTTTATGCAACATTTTTTTACGTACATCATTATTCGAAATACGAGGAGATAACTTTTGTAAAATAGTATAAAAAAATTTAATAACAAGATAGAATTTCAAGCGAGGTGTGATATGGATGTAACATCATATTTAACATACAAAATCACTGTTAAGATATGGATTTTTAGTTCAGCATTGCACCAGATGGAAAATGCATACAAAAATCTTCTATAAAACTGCTAAACGGATTTGAACTAAACTTTACATCAATGGTGCTAGTGAGATGCTGACAAAGTCTTGTTTTTTTGGTGCTATCGGTTATCCAACACGACCGCCAACAGCGAAACTTAGTTAACTATAGACCCTTCGCAGAAATGCATACTAAGATCTTCTAGAAAATCTTTGAATAACAAAATACCGAAGTTATTGTCAATTTAGTTTCTGCATATGCACATTTCAAAAACTTATGTCTCTTCAGTGAAGATCAAATCAAAACATTGGAGATCTATATACCGAAATATGTGTTAAAGCTGATAGAGAACAAATTACCAATAGGATCTTAAAAGTAAGCCAAAATCAGCTAAGGACAGAGCTGTACGAGAGGGAGATACCCTTTAGTTTTCAACAATATTTTGTAAAATTTAAATATTGCAAGTTTCCAAATTAAATCGGTTTTAGGGCCAGCACCGAAGTACTGGCTACTGGGTTGGAATGGATAAATGTTGGTACCTCACTATAGAACACGAGGAACATAATTTAAAATATGCCTCTATTGGAAATGCATAAAAAGATCTGCTCCTCTGAAATTGCTTGAACAATTTCAGTAAAATTTCAACATGATATTTCTAGGATGAGCCTCTTCACAGTTTTTGTTTTTTATCCCATCCAAGATACCTGCCAATTGGAAACATAGACTAACTAAGGACCCTTTGAAGAAATCATTCAAAAGTCTTCTCGGGAATTGCTTCATCAATTTTTATTAAATTTTATTAAAAAAAGGTTTTTTGGCATTATTTTACAAGGTTCATACATCATATCATGGCCACCATGGTATGGATCACAGGACATGGGTGAGCGATACAGGCATTTGAGGGCCTCCTGTTATTAGGTAGTGGCGATGTATCTACCCAAAAGTAAGTTTCTTTTCGATGAAAGATTCTATAAAGAGACAAACGAGTCGTTTTCACTTCCAATGTCAACTTCTCTTGTAACTACCACAACATGAAAACCATATTTTAGGCTGCCAAACCCTAAAAAGACAGAACTACAAATAAGATAAGCATAATAAGTAAAGAAATTATTTGTAAAGATATTAAGGTTGTAACAAAGTCTAATTGTAAATCAAAGTACAAAAACGTGCATCAAAAGACAAAACTGTAATAAATAAAAGACATTTTGCCAGAAATGTTGTACGTCAACAAAGACATTTTGTCAGATTACGATAGTTTATCAGAGAAAACAGATTGTGCTTAGATTGCTTAGATAACAGAGTACGCCTCACAACCAAATAAACATGGTTCTGCTAAATTTTATTGTTACACGGCAAAATAGTCTGATTCATGTTTTACTAATGTTCAAATATTTTACATACTATTTCATTGGTTAACAAGCCCAAATAATGAAATATCTAGGCAAAGTAAGTGAGAACTGGTAAATTTTACCATAAATGCAGGAAATTTCACCGGCGTGATTTTATATGCCTATAAAAGACGCTGTTAAAGACATGTGACTTGTGCAGGACCATTTTTTTATTTATCCGCGTTGACTTCACTTCATTGGCTCAATGTACAATCAGTAGGTATTATCCCTCAATATAATCCTAAATTTTAGAGCGAGATGCATCATTTTTATAGCATTGATTGCATTATTTAATGATTATAGTGTATGGTTAAATATTGACTGACTATTAACTGTTTGCATTCAAAAATGAGAATCAAAGATTGCTTGATTGATATGGGGTTTAAAGTCACTTTCAGCAGTATTTCAGCTATCTCATGACTGTCAGGTTTAGTGTTGGAGGAAGTCGGAATGCCCGGAGAGAACCATCGACCTTGGGCAGTTAACTGACATACCTTATCACTTACGATTGTAAGTCGAGAGCACCCTTTCTGTAATGTACAGAGTGGGGTTCGAACTCACACCGCAGTGGTGATAGACTACAGTGGTTGTATAGTAAGTAGAACTACCTTAACCACTCGGCCACCCAGGTGCCGCGAATCAAAGAAATCAATTACTTCTGTAAGTATAATATTGGGTGTTATCAAGCCAAGTGAACTTCTCGTACCGATCGTCCTCTGCATAAATTGCAGACCTTCAGGGACTTACAAGTGGAGGCTAGTACTGCAGAAACTAGTTTCCGATGTCTATTTTTCTGAAAAAAATTTCGGGGGTGTTTTGAATATCAAATCGAAAAGAGAAAGCAATAAAATGTTTATGTATATCAGATTATTTTATTCTTCGAGAGGACGAAAATATTATTCATTCCCAAAACTGAGGAGTATTGATTGATATGTGAAGTTCCATTTCTTTATTCGTCCTGGTTAACCGGATCCCTTTTAAGAAGGTATTCTACAGACTGAAATAGTCGAATGGAATTTATCTCCAGTTTATGACCATTCTTCCTGCTGTATTTCATACCTGATTTGCTGCTTTTATGGAGTGGCTATCCTGATCTTAGAATCGTTTTGATGTTTTTATGGGAACACTTTATATCAAATGAGAGTGCGTTCTTGTTTGGCTTTTCCACTGCTCTCGTTTGAATGAAATTTCAATTTTAAGATGTTTACCTTTAAATCTACTGTTGTGTAAAGTTTAATATAATTCACATTTAATAGTTTCATGTTAATCTGTTTAGTGAACTTGTTATCAATACGCAGGGTAACAATGGGACTATCAGACGGAAACAGTCACTCTACCCAGCTTGATTTATTGCGTGTTAAACCACCCCTAATTTAAAATTTTGAATGTATATTTAAATGGTGTCAAGTTTAAATTTTAGTAGTTTAGGAGAATTAAAGAAAGATGACAGGTAAGGTTAGACGATATTTGAACAAGATAAACTTTTCTTTGTTTTAAAACTGTGACATTCTATAAAATATTGTGAAAACTATAATGACGAAGAGTAAGATTTTTTATGTATTAAATTTTGTCATTAGTATCTTTTCACTACTTCTTTTTGATTATTATTATAAAAATACTGCTTATGACTGGCTAACTGTACTTAATTACCAACTATTTGTGAGGTTGTGAGGAACATGATTAAATTGTTCAGTTTTAATACACCATGGTTAAAATCTTTCACCTTACAAACTTGAGTTCTACCCTTAACTATTCTCTACAAATTGAAAGGTAAAACACCAAAAGCACTTTCTTGAAAATCTTTTCCTAATAAAAAATCTCACTTTTCGAGTTCTACAGTAAATTGGATGAAGAAAATATTTTTCTTTTCAACTTCCGGGCATTCATTTTATTATCCATTTTGAATAACCGGAAATGTATGCATCGTTCTAAAAGTGAAATCAGTATGGGAAGCCGGGGAGGATAAGTGATTTTTCGAAAGACATTTCTTTACAAATGGAAAAAAGGTATAGTAACAATAGATGTTTAACTTTTATTGAAAAACTCAATATAATTCTGAAATCCCCAACATTCAGCATTTTCCAACTCGGAAGTTGGTTAAGGCACCTTACTAGCTTTATATCTGTTGTTCGTTTATGATTATTGTATACCCAGACAGTAGAAGATATATCGAAAAGTGAGAAAAAAAAGACTTTTCGAAAACTTTTTCTAATTTCGAAATTGTTCTTGTTACAGTGTAGATAAAGTTTTGAGTCTCTCAAAAGTGAGATTTTTTATCTACCATTATCAAACATTTTATGTATATATACTAATGAAAAAAGAAACTGCGTAATGGTATAAACGCAATATTTCTTTAATAACACTGAATATTGTAACGATATTTGCCATGGTTATACTTGAACACATAAACAGCAATATTGATTTGTTTCTGGACTTTAATTGATTTTTTTTTTCGAGTGTTTGAAAGATCTTCGTATTTTCGCACTTTTTCCTAAGTGTCAAGGTCAAACGCTTCCGACATTTTGTTTCAGTGACATCGTATTGTTTTAACCTTTAGCATGTCAGAAAACACAAGTAGCTCCTTCCACAAAAGAACACTTTGTTTGACAACCGGGAGTGTTGAAAAAAGCTCTGAATTAGCGCATTTCGAGCGTTGGTTCCCAAACATTGAAAATGACGTCGGCAAAAGTTTTTAAGGTGGTTGGCCGCCTTATTGCGAAGATCGGGTTCCAAAGAATGCACTACAGCTTTTGCTTTTTACATGATATACTTCAAATTGCAATAAGCTATGGCTGTGTAAGCATCAAAACAGCAAAATACCCTCTATTTATTACTCTTTGATGAAACACTTTCATAGATCTTGTTAATTGCCACATAATAACAGGAACTCTGTTGCAGCGTAATGAACATATGGTCTCCTGATATTTTGTGTTAATCAGCTGTTTGTTTTAATTTCTGTTGCAGCTGAATCTTGATGATATTATCAGCCCTTAAAACAACAGATCGACTAGGTGCCAGTCGCTTCATGAAATGGGTATATCTATTTTCGATATCGCTGTACAAGTCCATCTATTGTCTTTGTCTGCGATGAACACTCTGTTATGTATATAAACGTAAACGCATGCACATGGTTTGGTTTTAATTATGTTCGGAACTTTTCTTTATAGAGCGGGAAATTTGATCTTTAAACAGTCATGTAGGCTAAATGCCGATAAGTTCCCAAGTCTATAAACAAATATGGAGGTTTACTTTCACTTCCTCGATCATTCAAGGATAATGTAGCGTCACTGAAAACGCCGCCCCTATGAGCAGAATGATGGTTATCTATAAGAATAATAGCATAGAAAGTAAATGTATGAGACTGAGTTTTGTATAGATTTTGAGGATACATAAACTTCGAAGTGGTTGGTGCAACCGCTGGAGCTGGTGCTGATGCCAACCGATGCAACCACACGTGCATCTTTGAAGGCATCCTTCTTTCTACTTGTTAGGGCTTTCATTAATTATGGTTACTTGGAATTCTGTTTCTTGAATTAGGAGAATAAAGAAATTCAATTGTGTATAGTATCTCCAATTCCTCGATCAACAGAGTTTGGATGGAGATAAAACACCGTCCTGTTTGTCATACTAAAGGGACGACCATTTGATTTTCGGTGAGCAAGGGTTTTGGTGGTGATTTTGTTAAAAAAAAATTAATCTTGGTGCCGGTGAAAATAAATATTCTTATTCTACTTGTCATGAAAATGAATAATTTAATTTTTAAGAATCACTTTTTGTTGCAATTGTAAATGATGTGACATTTGGTGAAAATAAATCATCTGTTCCAGATTTTCATGAAAATAAAAAAATTTTCTAGGCAAATTCGCCCAAGCTCCCTGAAAATCAGTTAGTTTACCCCCTTCAATCAAACTTGAGATCTGGATTGCCATTGATCAGCTTTAAACTTCGGTCAGTAAATCCATAATTCACAATGTGATTCTGACTTATAGTTTTACCTCAAAAATTAAATGAGCTGTAAAAAAGTTGTCGTTTCTTACTGTTAGTTTTCCCTGAATTTGAGATCACAATGTCCATGATCGAGGTCAGCTACTCATAATATATTCGTTGCTGACAAAGCGAACCACCTTTTAGTTCAGACTCACTTTGATTGTTGTTGTTGTAGACAAAATAGAGTCCTAACGTTTTCCACAATTTCCTCACTTTTGGAACCATGAGAAATTGGATTTCCGGTCATAGACACATAAAGTAAGCACCCAAATAGCCGAGTTGCTAACATGTGCATCCAACATTACTTAAGAATGTTGCCTGGTTTTAAGACCACACAACTTTGATTGTGTTTTCAAACCCGCATCCGAAGCAAGCGATCAGTAAAAAGAATCAGAATTTGTCTTGCAATAAGGTCAACATTTGACCTTAAAGACAATTACGGCTTATCACAACGGTTTTACGCACTTTCCCTGACAACTTGAACAACCCAAATGCAAATGTGTTGACTGTTTCTGTTAGCTTTTATCAAATGCATATTCATGGCACTAAAAGGCGGTATTTTGCATCGACTGAATCCCTCTGTTGTTTCACCGGCAATGGATTTACAGCAGCTTGTCTGCGATCTTTGAAAGGACGTCTCGCTTGTCTCTCCGAATGTCAAATTCATTCCTTGGTTAATGAATTTCAAAACATATCGATAAAATTGCTGGCCATACTGGCTACTGATTTTGTAAATACAATTTTCGGCAAGAAGTGTTGTGTTTGGTCAATTCGGCAAAACATTTTACCTGGTTTTACCTACCTTGTCTTCTTTGTCTTCGAGATCGTTAAGGAGGCCTTTTTCCTCTCAGATCCATCATTTGGTGATATTCACTTAATCCTGCTTCCGGTCCAGTGAATTGAAATTGAAAATCCTTTAAGTGTTTTAATTGACTTTTGAACATGTTGACATTTTAGCTTCCACTACCCTATTTGGTAAAGAATTCCAGTCGTCCACTACACGTTTTGAAAAGCTGAACAGTCGTCTATTTGTGCGACAATATTTTTGTATTTCTTGAATTTGTGACCCCTTGTTGTTGATCGCTGAACATGGAATAAATTGCAGTCAACTTTTTCGACATGGTTCATAATATTGTATGTCTGAACTGTCTTCTATATTGCAGTGATTGTAAACCTAGGTGATTTAGTCTATCGCCATAGATTGAATGATCAATTGCTTTCTTTTGTATATTTTCTATAAATATTGCTTCTTTCTATTTTATTACGGACCATATTGAGCTCCCATATTTTAAATGTGGTCTTGCCAATTTCTTGTACAGTGTCATAACCATATTCTTGTCTATATATCTAAATGTTCTATTTATAACTCCTAGTTTTTGATTGGCCTTTTTAACTTGAGTGTTAATGTGTTGTTGGAAATTAAGATTGCCATCAATTAAAACTCCTAAATCTTTCTCTACATGGGATCTTTCAATAACTACGTCTGCCATCTTGTATTCGCTTGATGTTTCTGCTCCTAAGATTATATGTTTACATTTACTCCTATTTAACTTTAATAACCAAGTATCTGACCAATTCAACAACGCGTTCATATCTTTTTGTAGACTTTTTCTGCCATCTTCACTGTTTACACTGACATAAATATTATTATCATCTGCAAAAAGCTTTACTAGATTATCGATAGCAACTGGTAAGTCATTAATATAAATTAAAAAAATAAAACTGGACCTTGTACGCTGCCCTGTGGGTATTCCGCTAATCACCTGTAGTCCATGATAAGTGGCTACCATTTAGTACTACCCTTTGCTGTTTATTAATAGAAAGTCCTTGATCCACATGAGTAGTTTACCTGTTATCCCATATGCTTCTTGTTTCAAAATAAGTCTGTGTCAAAAGCCTTTTGGAAATCTAGGTATATTACATCTATTGCGTTTCTGTTATCCAATTCTTCGGTCCATTTCTCGATAACTTCTATCAACTGTGTCACACAGGATCGCCTTTAGGGGTCATTTTGTTGTAGAGAAGATGCATTCAAGTTTGTATATCATAGGTTTTGTTTTTTTTATGATATTTTTTATAAATGCTATGACATTTTGAATCACTGCACAGTTTCGTTTTCCATTAGTATACTCTTCAATACTATTATTTTCGGTGTATCTTTTTACATATCCTTATAATAAATATTATAAATGCCATACTATGTCATTTTATTACTGATATCAATTAACATTTACATACATATAAATATTAATAAGCTGGTTAATGGCCTATGTAGATATAATCAGATATATGAAAATTATTTTGAGATAATGTATGACGTGGTTTGTTTATTTGGTATGTGCACTTTACATGATAATTGATATATTCATATCTATATTGATTATTTGTATAGTGAGTTATGTATATGTAAAAGGTAAGACACGTACTAGTTTTTTAGGCTTTTTAAAATTTCCGGGACAATTAGTCATTCAGGTTAATTTTGTTAAGAGAATTGTCTTATACAATGTAAAGGTATGTTCGTTTTCTTCAAGTTATGTATCAGTTTCTATCAAATTGTCCAACTCTTCATCTGTTGTTTTGTAATAATCCTTCCTCTTTGATTTTCATGACAAAATAAACTCAAAGAAGTGATTTATGAAGGATCCAGTATTTTTTTATTAAGGTAGATAAAAGGCTGAGCTAATGACAGTTTATATCATATCAATATTGTTTCTTCTTTGTACAACAACTCCTCTCTCCCTTGTGTTTTGTTGGCAGATCTCCTTGTTTCTTTTATGTAACGATGACATAATATTTATGATTAATGTATTCATTGTATAAAAATATATACAAACAACATGTCCTTAAAACCTGTCTTCAAAAAATTAGAAACCGCGTGATTTCGCTATAGAACATTGATTTCTCTGATGTCAAGACATTCTTCAGATAAATTTTAATAGTTACAAAATATATCTTTCTAACATTTGATAAATATACGTTAAAATCCAGAGACTGGTTCATTTCAGGAAGACTTATCACATTGATTTATCACATTGGCTGTAGGGGGAGGTTTGGGCCCAATAAAACTAGTTTAACCCCGCCGCAGAAGGTTTGCGCCTGTCCTAAGTCAGGAAATTTATAAAGCCTTTGTGTGTCTTGTCTGTTTTCTAGTTAGTTTATTTTATGTCTTTAGGAGTCTAGTATGATGTTTATTTCGCTGAACTTGATTAATCTTTATTTAGGGGCCGACTCCGACCTGCCGTTGGGTGTGGAGTTTCCTCACCGTTCATTGAAGATCTCATGGTGGCTTTGAGTTGTAATTACTCCCCTTTGGGTCGTTGACACATTCCCCGTTTCCCTTCCTTTTTCTATTGTAGTATAGAATTATGCTTTTGTAGCTCCTAGCATGCTTTCTTTTCTTCTGTCCATTAAGAATTTTATTTAGCTAAGCTCTTTATATTATATATCTATACGATCAGCTATGAAGTGATCTTCACATCACTTTTCGCGTTTACAATCTTGCAGTAATTCCCTCTCGTCTAAAGAACAGCCACAATTTTAGATAGGTGTGCTAAACTGTATTAAGCCTCCCAAGACGAAAACCACGTTATGTTGTTTCATTATTCATCTAGTCTCTTTTTTAAAATTGCATGATTCTAACATAAACGTGAGCACACCCAATATAACACAGATTTTCTTTATTGTTGCATACATATTGTACGTATACATTTTCACAAATGGCGACAGCACTATACCATAAAGTTTAATTTGCACCAAACGACATTTTCATTAAATGGTAAATCAAATAATATAATATTTTTAAAACTCTGTATAAATTGTTATTATATACACAGGGCAATTAAAATTACCACTTGACATTTAATTGGTTTCATAAAAAAGAATAAGGATTTACCAGTATAATTTGATTACAAGGAATACTGTTTAGTGAAATTTCAACCTACATTTATTGACGGGGAAAACCACGCCAGGGTATTGTCCTCAATAACACGGGAATTCAAACATCCGTTGGGTTTGGATGACTTTCATGTCGATTATGGTCCTGTTGTCTAATCCTTACCCATTTTTAACACAAACATACTGAAATTGCAGGAATTTTGAATTCTGCAGTTAGCAATTTTGACAAGTGATACCCAAGTCAGTGCAGACAAAAACAAACCTTTCGAAGACCAAGAATCAAAAAGTATGAAAGAGCACAGTTAAATTATCTTAAAAAAACATCAGTCAACTAAGGACGGAGCTTTCAACTAAGCAGCACGTGGTTTTATAAAATTACGGAATTAATCATTATCTATGGCCTGGTCTATTAATTATACTAAGTATACAAATTGTACTATTGATTTACACTATAACTACATTTTTTTCAGAACGAACCACCAAACCATGATAATTCAAATGACATGCCAAAAGCTGTGATTTTCATACTGTTTTCCATAATCCAATTTAAAGAAATGACCTTGACGGAATATACAAAAAAAGAAATGGATGTTTGCACAGAAAGTGTAAGTCTCTGGTAGATCATAACTGACTTATAGAAAAAAAAATTATATGGGTAACAAGAGAAATGTGGTAACGTTTTAACAGTTATCTAATTCACAAAGTTATTATCTCGACAAATAATATGTCAGAACTTTCGCTGAAGCCAAAAAGAAAGGAAAATCAAAACAGCATTCAAAAGATATATTACGAAAGAAATTGATGCAAAAACGAATCAAGATTGGTAATACCAAAGGAACAGATAAGAACAGAGCTTTACACGCGGAAAATACTCCTAAGTTTCGGAAGGTCATATTATAACATATTATAAGAAAGGTACTAATACAAACATATCACCTTGGTTAGTTAATAGTTTTACGTCCAGTGAGCAATATTTCAGCTATATCAGGAATATAGCTGAAATGTTGCTCACAATATTTCAGAGAACAAATTAATCAATTCATTTAAAAAATATAAAGAAGAAAGAATGAAGGTGGATATGTCAACCGGGAAAAGGGATAAATGGGTAGGGGTAGAAAATTTAGCCTTCTTTACTCTTTGCTCTTTTATCAATATTAATGAGGAGTCTTAATACTGTACGGGGATTGGTGTTTCTCAGCACAGTTTCTCTACAATGGCTCTCTTCCATTCTTTCCATATAACCCGACTAACCCACGTGACATCGACAGGACTTAAGCTATCCTCCATACGGGGACGCTTTCGGTACCTCTGTCTAAGGGCTTCTGAAAAACGATTCAGACTCCTGGTCTTAAGTTGTAAAATATGTAGATATGTAGTAAAATGTACGAGATATAACAACACATGACAATTAGCCCTGAAGTTGTTTTACGAGTTTAACAGCCCTTTTCAGCAATTAAGTAGTGACTATCAAAATATCTGGGGAAAAAAGAACAGAAGTTTGTTTTAAATATGTTCTTTGTCTTTTTTCATCGTCAACTGTTAGAATAAAAAAGATGACAGGAAACACCTACAATGGCCGAAAAAAATAGCCACATGCCACAAAGTAAATAGGAACTGCGCAAGGAAAAACCCACAATAAAAATACAAAAGACAAACGTAAACAACGATAGGAACTCGGGACAGCCGGATTTGGTACCGGCACTAGCAAAACCCAGTTGTAGGGTTAAACCGGTTTATGGGTACCCAAACCTCCCTTTCTCTGTCCTGTTTCCCTATAGTATAATACACATACGAATAAAACCCATACAGGTAGACTACTAACTCTATGACCACAATCTTGAAAAGAAAAATGGGGGAACAAAACGTAATTTTGAAAGATGGGTCAAGGAGTGCTCGCCGCTAAACTGTCGGCTAGCTCAAGGAGCCTAGTCTGCTTGTAAAACACTGTCGCACTACGGAAGAATAAGCATTATTATATTCATGACTTCTCAAAATGTGTAAACTGAATAACTGACGTAGTAGGAAAGGGCTTTAAATAATGTAACAACTTGTGCCCCGATCCCTTAGCTTTATCCAGCACATCTTCGCTACCCAAGGGTTACGATCCGCTCCTCTCCTAGTGGATCATAACCCTTGGCTAGCGAAGACGTATCGAGCAATGAAATATGTTTTATTTAATTTAATTCAACTGTACGTCGTATACAAGATACAGATAGAGAGAATGAGAATATTTGTGTAGTCGTCGTACATGGAGAACAATGAAATAACTTTGGTCTCATCAGTACAGATCAAATCTTTTTTTTATTTTGATGATTAACAAGTACATCTTATGATCTAAATGAAAAGCCACAAAACAACGCAGCTTTGCATCAGGGAGATGCTTGTCACTTTTGAACAAATTTTTCACAACTTTCATATTTCAAGTTTATAAATATAATTTGTTAAAGGACCAGGGACGAAGTATTTAATGTTCAAATTCGATTGTATTTGTGTGAATGAAATCGGAGGAGCCCCAAAATCTAGCAGATAATCAAAAACCGAAGATTGGCACAATTTATGTACTATGTTAAGCAGATAACCAAATGTCTCCCAACATATTTTATTAAACTATTTTTATTATAGATTTGCAAAGACAACATGTTCATACCAAAAAAGAAAAATGCTATGGTGTCAGATGCAGACGACAAATTATTAAAAACAGCACCATGTCCGCCTCCGTGGGAAATGTCACTTCTTTTCTCCTCATCCTTATGTTTAGGGTGTGGTGAAAGAATAAAAATATTAAAAAGATGTTTAAAAGAATGGAATATAGAAATAGATTGTGAAAGTATCCTCTCATGTAGTGACTGTATTTTATGTGGATTATGTGAACTACGTGTGACGGACCGGTTTTTTAATCAAAGTACAAATAAAACAGATAAACCGATGACAAATATAACGAAAAATGATGATGTTGAAAGTTTGTTAATTGTTTTTGCGGCAATATTAACATCCTTGGCAACAGTTGGCATAGCACTGTAAGTATCCATATAGTTGCACAGATAAGATAGAATAGTAAATGAACGAATGATACGACACCAAGTTTGACAGACATTAAAAAATTCTTCGTACATCAAATAATAGCCTGAATAATGAGTACACACACTAATACTATCTAACAAGATTTTTATGATCTTATGTTTAACTCAGCAATGATAAGCACATCATGAACATTAAAAAATAGAAAAACAAGACGTGTTTTTATCTATTTTCCCTTTATCGCTATTTTGCTTCGTAGATGAAAGTAAGATAAAAAAAAAAAAGGACTAAACATACAAAGAGTACAAAGATCCAATGACAATGGTATAAAACAAGACGAAAGATAAAATTAACATTCTCACAAATGTTCGTAATACTTACTGAAATAAATGCAAATGCTAAAATAAAAACAAAAGACAACACTACGTACAGGAAATGAATGTCTTACAGTATAAAATATATCATGTAGTTATCTATTTACATTAAAAGATGTTCTTATGTTCTAGTTTGTTTACAGTACACAAGTGGCTTCAAAAGTGTCAACGTCGGACGCATTATATTACTAATGCTAAGTGATGGTGGTTCTCAAGCACTTTTTCAAAATGGATCACTAACTCAATTATACGAAACGAGTCTTATTTAACATTCATTTCCCTAACTGAATAGTATGGGCTTATTAAGGTATCAGGTGTATTGTCATTTTCACCATTAATTGTATTCAGTGTCATATTAATGTATTGACGTTCTAATATTACTACTTAATTTTTAGAATGATTTTTGTTGTAAACAAGAAAAGACGAAGTATGGTATGTATGTTTACCATTATAACAGAATTTAAAATTGGTGACAACCGAAAGGTTATCATGTCTGTAACGTCAAAAAACTATATAATTACTTGAAATGACAGTAGCCGTTGAAACCAAACCTTATGTTTATCCTTTATCCTTGCAGATTTGATGTGCACCACATCTGTATTCTCTTTTTGGCTGCTTTTATTCTGTAATACAAAATAAACTGATGTTATCACTTTCTTTTTTATTCTGAGTAAAAGAATAAAAAATACTTTAACGAAAATTTAATTTCAGATCTTCTTTCCAGTCTTGAGCAGTACACATCTCACATGTCGTTCACTTTTCTTTCTGGCCTGTTGAAGTTTTGACACTCTAAAGCAGAGTCCAATTTAAACATATCCCCAATAGACACTTAAGTTCGTTACTATTACACCGATTTTTCCAGTTTTAAAGAAATTCAAAGTTATTTTCGATCGAGAAGTTTATCAAGAAAATTTTGATCAGATTGCTTTTTTGGTGACAAATGCATAGAAATAATCGAAGTTACCGTATAAGTGTTTTTTTTTTGCGGGTATCTAATTTTCGCTTTTTTCGCGACTGTGAACGATCCGCGAAAATAAAATCCCGCGAAAAATTCATCTTTTTACTTCACGATTTGTCTCCCTTATTCCAGTGACGGTCTGTTGTGATACGGGTGCGATACGCTTTATAATTCTACTTACCATTGTTTACCTTGAATACGATTCATTGACAACAATACATGTATTAGGTGTTAATATTTTATGTCATTCTTAATTTGTGTCTTAAACAATTATGGCGCTTTTCAAGTATTTAACGAAAGAAAGGGATAAACTGGAGGGGGAGAGTTTTCAAAAGCAAAGGAACTTGTTTCTGAAGTATGTTCTAAATCCGATGATAAACTGCGGGGATTACCGACACCTACCAAAAGAGGCAGTTATAAAAGTTTTTCTCCAAAGCAAAGATTTGAAATCGGGAAATATGTCTCCGAAAATGGCAATGCTAGTGCATGTCGAAAATTTAGTTCGATGTTTGACAAAAAACTGAGTGAAAGTACTGTCCGCAGCCTTAAAACGGCAACTATGATTAAATACATTAAGAAAATAATCACCCCCTTTGTTGATGAAATTAAGGAGGAGATAGATTTACCAGTACGACAAAAAGCCCTTGTTATATTTGACTGCTTCCGAGGACAAAGTACTGATGACTTTCTGGCATTGTTAATGGCTGAAAATCTTGTTTATGTTACAGTACCTCCTAATTGTACTGATAAACTCTAGCCAATGGATGTTAGTGTAAATAAGCCTGTAAAAGACTTCCTAAAGAATAAGTTTCAGGACTGGTATGCAGAACAAGTAGTTCAACACATTAACAAAATCAAAGACAACGAAAACCAGAGGCTCCCAGGAGCCTGTATCGCTCACCTGGTTTTCAGTTGCCACAATCAAGGTAACAATGTAAGTTATACAGTTGATCTTCAGTTTCTCAAACTTTCGTACGTCCAACACCTCCAATATCTTGAACTGTTTTTAAAGTCTGATCATGTTTTATTATATTTCTTTGTTGGGATTTTTCGATAAAAAACGTTCTTGCTAATGACCACTTTCGACACAATTTGAAGTCGAAATGTCATTTTGAAAATGGCAGTCAACAAACAATTTTCAACATCCGTTTTGAAGTCGCAACATCAATATCTATTTGGAAATCAAATTTCTTTGAAATCGGACAATGTTGAACTTTCCCGTCTTTTTGGTAGCCATTTAAAATATGGCAGTCAGCGAACAATTTTTAACATCAGTTTTGAAGGAAACCAAATGTCATTGAAATCGGACAATGTTGAATTTTCCCGCCTTTTTGGCAGCCATTTTGAAAATTGCTGTCAACGAACAATTTTCAACATCGGTTTTGAAAGTCGCAACATCAATATCTACTTGGAAATTTCATTGAAATCGGACAATGTTGAATTTTCCGGCCTTTTTTGGTGGCCATTTTGAAAATGGCGGTCAAGGAACAATTTTAATATCGGTTTTGAACTCGCA
>MJUU01069468.1:0-18139 GCA_002080025.1 Modiolus philippinarum | reverse complement strand
AACATTTCATCAATTTACACTTAACCTTCATCTTCTATAGTTTTGGAAATAATAGATGAAAAATACGAAAATTTAAAAAATTCGGTGAAAAAAGGGCAATAACTCCTACAAGGGTTTATGCATTTTCTTCAAAATTTCAGGGTGGGTAGATCTTGATATGCTGAACATTTTTGCAATTTACTCTTGACCTCTATCTGTTATACTTTTTGAAATAAAAAATAATAAATGCACAAATTTTAAAAATTTTACGGAAAAAGGGCAATAACTCCAAGACGGGTTTTCGGATTTTCTTCAAAATTGCAGTGCAGGTAGATCTTGCTATGTTGATCACTTTTACCCCATGTCAGATTTTTGATATCTGTAACGGTTTTCGAGTTATTGGCCAAAAACTGCAATTTACCCTTATGTTCTATTTTTAGCAACGGCGGCCATGTTGTTTGACCTACCGCCTAATCGAACACAATTTTGAGAAGCCATACTCTGGTGATGATTCAGGCAAAGTTTGGTTACATTTGGCCCAGTGGTTTCAGAGGAGAAGATTTTTGAAATTGTTGACAGACAGACAGACAGACGGACGGACGACGGACGACGGACGCATAGCGATGGCAAAAGCTCACATGGCCTTTTAGGCCAGGTGAGCTAAAAATGAAGCAGTCAAAGTTGACTTGTCTCTTACTAGGATGAAACCGTTAGGTGCAAAATGGATCGTACAAGTGTTTGACCATTTATGTTGCAATCCAGCTATAATTCGTAATCGGGATTTTCAGCATGTAGTATAAGTGAAATTCTGGGTTCTGAATCTTGAACACATTTGTAAATTCCCAAAGAAAACAAACTGTGTACTGATCTTTATTAAAACTGTATATATGTTCAAAGTAATAAAGTTAGCATTATAAATGAATTTATCATTTAACACAATATCAACCAAGGAGTCGCACGTGCCATTATTTATTCAGTAACTGTCCGACAGTTTTCGTAAAATTGATATCGGCTATTGCTTCCGGTTAACTTCGCATTGTTCGAGTTGTTGAATACTTTCAAGGTTTGGATCAGTTTTATGAACATGCGATTATAGTGTCGGTATTTACTGCATCAATTTCAATTTTCTTGACAGCGCTGACTCTCAAAAATTAAATACCGCGAAACAAATATCCCTGATTTTACAGGAAAATCGCGAAATTTAGCTCCCGCGAAAAAAACCACTTATACGGTATCTTTAATTACAAGAGCAAATTTGAGTGGTCCTTTCCCACGCAAGTCCATCAAAGTTTCAGATTAGTTTGATGAAGCTCAGTTCTATTCCATCAAAGTCGATTAAAATCTATCTAAGTTTTTGATAAAAGTTTATACAGTCAAAACCAAATATCACAACAGATACCTTCAACTTGTTAACGGGGCTTATATTGTTGTTTACTCATTGTATGATTTTTATCTGATAATCAGTCTAATTTTTCCACAAGTAGTGAAAATTTGTCATCAAATATTTAGCTTCTTTCAAATTTTATACAAAAAGAGTCGAATTTATTTATTCGTATTTAATAATGCCAACGTTTGTTTCGTGCACCTTTAATTACTGTTGAAAGGATACGGGGTAAATGCACATAAGACACAGTCTTTACGAATACATTGTAAAATCAAGCAATTGAACGCTTAAAATGTTGTTCTTCGTCTCGAAGTCATTCTATTTATTTGAACATTTTTTATGGTGCATTAAACTATATATGATTAAAGAAAAACATACTTGTCGTAGTGAATACAAGACCTAAAAGCTAATTTGTTTTATAGAGCTCGGTTATTGAAATAAAATTCTTTATATATATTGAAAAATATGATTTTATTACAATAATTAATACAGCTATTCAAAGTACTTTATTACACTTTTATCATCGTGATCGTTTCCCATGAATTGCAAAAGATTTTTATAATTCTGCAGGATTATAGACCTTCAAATCATGTTTTGAACGTGGAAACTCAGATAACTCTGTTAAAACAGGAAACAGTGGAACCAAATGACCAACCAATGATTATAACTGACAAGCTACTGGAAAGTTCTGACAAGAATCAAATTATAACTAAAATAACATGAGAAGTGATAAGAAACAGTCGGGAAGAAAATCAAAACAAGGGTTCTAGCCACTAACTGATGAAGAGAAAGGATATACTCATATACCGATCAAAACAAAGCTATTGAAAAGAAATTCGAGAGAATGACACTTCCTTCCAAAACGTCATCGAAACAATCGAAAGAAAAGTGTTTGAAGATCAATACAGGATGGTTGTGGTAATAAATAATTCATCACCAATTGTGATCAGGTCTTAAAAGGAAAATCTAACAACAAATACGGATCAAAGAGAATAATAGTTCCAAGGAATAGATCTGAAGTTGTTCCTGAAAGATTAAAAATTAAGTAATAGCACGTCTTTGTTTTCCTATTTTTCAAAATAATTCTGCACATTTGCAGAATTTAGATTCACAGTAACTTCGATAGCTAATTGCATGGTTAATACTCTACACTAGTTTCAATTTCACTTTTATTCAAAGCACAAATTACTCCCAATGAAGCCTCAAACGCATAAACAATACAATGAAGAATATAAAAACAAATTCACACAAATTCAGTATAATGACTGAAAAATACTTTCTGTCAGAGCATATAAATATATCCTTATATGACACACCAAATGTATATCGGACCAATACTCTAGATGTGGGTATGTAAAAATGGACAGTTTTGGGAGGAGTATTTTTGGGATGAGTATTGTGTTTACAGCGATTCCCTTCTCAATCAGAACAGACATTACCACAGCCGGTTAAAATTTATTGCTCGATTGATAGCATGAAAGCATACTTTTTAAATCCATACCTTATATACTTTACTGTTCAGCCCAAGATGTTACGAATAATCCTATACGTTATGCTTGGTTTTTTAATGAATATTGCTATCGGACACTACCACAATGGAAAGGGAGGTTTGACAAGCCATAAAACCGGTTTAACCAACCATTTCTTTTGAAATGCCTGTACCAAGTCAGTACCATTGCGGTAGACAATTTCGCCGGTGGTTACCACCTGATTTGACTTTTTGTCTCATGGACTTCTTCTCTTGACCACTGTCTTCTGTTTTTACCCCAATTTTCAAGAAACAACCACATATCCAATTTAAAACGAAACATTTTTAAAATTTAGGAGTGTTTATAATGTAATGTAAATAATATTTCAAAGATATTGACCACAAAAATTAGTCATAATAGTTCTTTGGTAGTCTCCTTGAAATTGTTTCTAATAGGTCCAAATGCAAGTTTGCCGCCAACAAGGAACGTAGTTCACCACAATGCATTGGACCGACTGGAAAATTAATAGGAGTTCCCCCTCTGAAACTATTAGGTCATTTATGGAATGTATACTTCACAGTTGTTTCGTTGCTGTAGATCTTGCAATTTATACAACGACTTTTTGAAAAGAGCATAGACACTGTCTCAGAATTGCCAAGTGGGATACATGTTCAGCCTTGTAAACGTTCAATGGTTGTCACCACGACAGCAAAGACAATTATAAAGTGTCGGTTTCACAAATGAGAACAGCCATTTTCTGCTATATTTCATGACATAGATCTTTTTTTAAGCTGTACGACAAGCGTGCATTTCATCTGATTGCCAGTGGAACACAGTTACGTAGTGATCATGTTGCAGACTGAGAGCATTTAGCATTGTTATATTCCGCGGTGGAACGTCACTCATTGTCCAGGTGATCGATGCAGGCTCTCGAGAACCTCACGTGTATATGCTTAGATCATCTACTAATATATTGTAACATAATAGGACAAATTTCTTTTGATCTTTTTTATGTATTAATCATGCTTATTTTGAGAGTTGTGCAAAACTATGGTTTAACAAAAGACATTGCAAGTTAAACCATAAAGTTGACGTCACATTACAAATAACCCATTGAAAAAGGCGGAGCCTAAACCATGGTTTAACCTTCAAATTCTTATGTTAAACCATGATATACGCTCCGCCCACTTCCTATAGGTCTCCGCCTCTTTTAAAAGCAGTTGAACGTAGTTTTGTTGTTAGCTTGACAGAATCCTTCATTTTCCGTAACATTTTTTCAAAGTGACATCTAGACGTATAACCTGATTTTTTTTTCAATAAAACGACCGCAAAATGAGATTCCTTATCGAGCTATTTTGTTCGTCTTATAACATCTAAAATTATTTTTTATGGATTTAATTTGGCTAGAACATTTTACCAATACACATATACAGTTTAACAAGCAGTCTTATTTCGTAAAGTTAGTGTGGATAGTTCGCATTTTCTCCGTGTCATTTATGACAATGTAACTATCAAAGAGAAAAAAACTTCATGGAAGATATTGTACCAAATTTTGACTTCATGTAGATTTTGGATATAATCCATATTTAACTGTATGATATACGAACAATGCATTAAGTCATCCGGATGAAAAGAGGGTCTCTTTTATACACCTTGTTGAAAAGTTGACCGAGAACCACATAGCGGCCTGAGGATTAAAAATATATATATATATATATATTTGCTTACTATTATATGTGAATCTCGGTGGGGTCCTCCAAAGGAAACGATTATTTCAAAGATCGAAAGCAAGTCCATGTCAAATGACGAAGAGCACATCGACGTAAATGAAGGTAAAAAATACCAAATAATGGGATGGGAGATCGAAAAGAGACTGTGCCACATTTAACTAAATTTATCCTCTACTCACCGTCTGTAAAACAGACCCTATTGAGTAATTGTTGTAGCATGAATCGCCAACCATTTCCGTGATTTCTGTATGTCGGGTGGTAATAAGTGCATATTTTTCTCGATTTTTTTTCCTCTCACTGTGCCGAGAACTTTAAATCATGTATCATCGCTGACATTTACTTGACAAAATTTATACAAAAAATGCAAACTGGACTGAAAAGAAAGAAAAAAAATTAGTGGTGTGTGCAATCACACATCAGATCGATTATTGAATTTACTGGGTTGTGTCCAGATCGAGTGTACACAAATGAAATCAATCTTTACTATTTTTTCAAAGCATCATACCACGTGCCTCACTAACAAACTTGCACGAGTGCTTGATTTTGATTCGATAGGGGTTTGTTCCTTAATTTATCGAACTGTCAATCACTCATGAATATTTATATTACAAAACATTTATACTACGTTCTTACTCATTAATATATTTAAACAAACTCGCACAGCTCGTTTGTTTAAATATATTTATTCATAAGAAACGTGGTATAAATAATACTTAACCAATTTTTTCTAGCAATAGGTTAATCTGTACAATCTATTACATCTACTCCAAAAGTCCTAGACCCCTTGAACAGATGCTTGGGGAAAATTTGAAGCCTTTTCCGCTGCAGCAGAAACTTTATATATCGTTATTGATGAAAATGGAAATAACCTTGTTTAGGATTTACTAAAAACGCGTCTCCCTCGATGCTTGGTATGGGATCCCTTCCTTTCTATGCTTCTGGTTCTTATGTAGTATGATTTAATATATTAGTTTTTGATATATATGTACAACAGATACAACATATACATATACTACGTACAGACGTCTTACAATGGTGACTGACCTAAATTGATAGTCATTATCAGCGACTGCACTTGTTCGATTTTCGGTTATCGCTTTCGAATTCATTTGCTTTTTATCATCTATAAGTGGTTAACCAATTAATTCAAATTCTATCTAAATTTGGGTATACTATACTTATGCTAATTATTGAAGATTTAATGAAGGTTTCAATGATTTCTTATTGAATAATGTTTGCTTTGTTATTGTACTTATCTAATACCCCGATCTTTTGTGCCAACTTATGAAGAACACCTAATACAATTCTAAAAGTAACAAATTTAAATGATATAATGGAATTTTAAGGTGCGAGAAAAATATAGAAGCTTATTTGATTCTTTGTTATCATTTATTTTTTTTTAATTTATTTATTCTTCCAAACGAAGATTTGAGAGACATTGTTTTTACTAATTTCTAATTACTCTGGTTCTCCTATTTTCCCCGGCACCTGAATCGGTTTTCAAAGGCTCCGTCTACAGAACTGTCAGGTGATGGATAGGTAAATGACCTGCCTATGCGGGGAAGTAAGGTCATAATATGAAAATCGTGGTTGCTAACTATGGCAGATGAATTGTGTTGAGAAACGCCATGATACATGCAGTATAACGACCCCTTCTAAATTTTTCTAAGGAAAGCAGCTTTCAAAGGCGACCTGGAAAGTTAATTTCTTGTTCCTAACTATTTTCCCGTTTTCCAGTGGCAATCAAAACCCGTTGCCTTGGTTGTCCCTTCCATCTGTTTCTTTCTTCTTTAACTTGTAATTTCTTTAATTGATTAACTTGCAATTCTTTTCGTCCTGCATGATATAGCATAAATATTGCTCACTAAATGTAAAACTCTTAACTAATCAGTCAATCAATCCTTTTCCGCCAATAATTTGTTCGGTCATTTTCTTTGACATTATTTGTCTGATCTTGACCAACTTTCATAGGAAAGTGGGACCTTATCCCAAGAAGTGCTTTTGGGATTTTTGTTGTCATAGAAACGGAAAAGGCGGGAAACTGAAAAGACCTCAGAATTGGATGGCTTTTATAGAAAGGTTGCTTACCACTTGGGAATTAGATTATGGCCTCCAACACTTAAAATGGCGATCAATGCTATGTAAACAGAATGAAAGACTTGGAATCGGATGAAACCTAGCAGCTAAGTAGCTTATGGTGTAAATAACTGGTTTTTAGTCCTTAATTCAAATTTTGTAGTTCGTTTGGGAGACTTTTATATCAGCATTCTGATAAAGTTGTGATATTTTTATGTATTTTTTAATAAACTTCCATCAAGATACATTTACTTTCTGTCTTGTTCTTAATACAGAACTGACATTATATCAATTGCATCAGTCGAGCAAACATCTCTTATCACTGATGGAGAAATAGAATAGGTGAAGATAAAGATGAAAGGCCACAAACACTTATTAGTTGGATCTTTCAAACGCGATGACTTCACTTTTCCAATAGTCAACTTCCCTTTTCTTTGTATCAACATCCCAACAGAGCAGGCATACGGAGTTTACATCTCCCAACTCATTTAAGAGCCTGTGTTTGATACAGTGATTTCCTTGATAAAGCCCGGTTGCTCACAAATAGGCTACTCGAAATGCGCATATGTAGAAAATAAATTAACAGTAACTTCGGTATTTTGTTATTCAACAAAGGTATGTTACCCAAAACTTGGAAGTCATCCCTCCAGAAGTTCGACATCATCATCTTGTCGACCGCTATCGGATATCTGTTTCCAAGATGACAACATATCTTTCCCTTTAAAGCTTAATTGTTGTTTCCTCTCACGGATTTGAGTTTACAACCGGATTTGACATGATCAACACGGCGAGTGTCTGATAAGAAGCAGGAGATGCTTACTCTACCGGTGCACCTGATCTCACCTATGGTTTTTATTGGGTCCGTGCTGTTCATCTTTGCGTTTGTGTCTTCATTTTTCTTTTCTGTGCCGTACTCATGATGTGTCTCTGTTTCTTTGCTGTTTACGATGTTGCCATTGCCCTTGGATTATTCGTTTTGGATTGACGGTTCAGTTCTCACTTACCTTTCTACATGCCACACAGGGGGCAGAAACATCTCCAAGAACTCCAAAAATCACTGGAAAAGATCAACAATATCAACAGCACAAATATAGTGCTTACAGGCGATTTTAACTACCCTGACATAAAATGGGACCTGTCGGCAGCTAAAGGCCCAGATAGAAAATACAACAAGGATGGGTTGATTTAATGGACACAAGCGGATTAACGCAAATACATAATCTACCAACAAGAGAAGACAACCTACTCGACGTAGTATATTTGTAACTAATCCAACTTTGCTGAAATCATCAATTAAAGCACCCGAAATCTCTGATCATGACATCGTCATAACAGATTTTGAAACTAAAGTACACCACCAATTCATACCACCGAGGAAAATATTTCTATATAGTAAAGCAAAATCGGTAGAAATAGACAACGACCTGAAACATACTTTAGAAATAATAAAAAAAAAAGAGAAGCAAAATTGAGTAAACGTACACCAGCTATGGGGCACCTTTAAGTTAACACTAGAAACCACCATGAACTCAAACATCCCTAATAAGGAAATAAAATATAGAAAGAACATACCATGGGTTAAAAGAAAAGAACGGAAAACGCACAAAAAGAAACAACGATTATACAATCAAGCACGGAAAACTAAGAAATGGTCCAACTACAAATCGTTCCAAAAAGAATGCAAACGACATCTCAGACAAACATAATATGAATATGCCAACACCAATATCATTAAAGGCCTAAATAACAACGATACAAAACCATTTTTGTGAAATACGTTAAATCAAAATTTCTGGACTCTGGAGGTATTGCACCACTATGAAAGGATCAAGTCTTGTCAGCCACAGCAAAGGGAAAGCCAAATTACTATTAAAATAATTTAAGTCGGGATTCACAAAGACCACCAAAAATAACCAACCAACTATTAGAATTACAGCGAAAACCAATATCGCTCCTATATAGATCACCCAAACGGATTAGAAAAATTTCTTAAACAAGTTAACCCTTATAAAGCATCAGGACCAGACAACATACCAAACAGAATACTAAAAGAATGGATAGTCCACCTAGCACAATTATTACAAATAATACTACAAAGCTCCATTGACACTGGAGAACTACCTAAATACTGGCGAAATACAAATATATCAAGCATATTCAAAAAGGGGACAAACACCTACACGAGAATTACAGACCAGTAACTTTAACATCAGTTACCATCTAAATCTTAGAACACATTGTATGCAGACACATGCTAAAACACATGGAGACTAACAAGATACTGACGCATCTAAATCATGGATTCAGATCAGGATATTCCTGCGAGACACAACTAATTACAACCATCAATGACTTCCTTAAACAACAGGACCTTAGACACCAGATAAACAATGCTGTATTGGATTTCTCTAAAACTTTTGACACCGTTCTACACAACAAGTTACTCAACAAACTCAAACAGTATGGAATACAGGGAAACTTACATAAATGGTTAACAAACTATTTGACCCAAAGATCCATGAGAACAATAGTAGAAGGAGAAAAATCAGCAGAAGCATCAGTTGACTCGGGAGTACCGCAACTAATCTTCTGGGACCAATTTTATTCCTTTTTCACATCAATAACCTCTCAGGCAGTGAAACATCATCAGTACGACTATTTGCGGACGATTGGCTGCTCTATAGAACAATAAAAACTTAGTAAGACCACCACAAACTACAAACAGACATGAAACAATTTGAAATCTGGGCCGAAAACTGGGGCATGCGTTTTAATGCAAAAAAGTGCTACATACTCTCTATCAACAACAAATCAACCCATTTCTATAGTCTTAAAAACCAGATACTCCAAGAAGTAAAGGACAATCCATATCTAGGAATCCAAATTTCAAACGACCTTTCATTAAAGGTATAGAAAAAAGCCAATGCTACCCTAGGCTTTAAAGATGAAATAAAAAAAAACGTACCAGAATCATGCAGGAAGACAGCTTACATATCCCTAGTAAGATCAACAAAGGAATACGGTGCGACAGTCTGGAACCCGTACCTAAAAGGGAATATTGACAAGCCAGAAAGAATACAAAACAGGGGCATACGTTTCATAATACGAGACTACAGGAGTAGAGAAGCAGGATCAATCACCAACATGCGGAAACAACTAGAACTTGACACACTGGAAGACAGACGCAGCAGCTTCCGCCTGATCCTGCTGTACAAGGTGTTTGAGGGGTTGGTACCGGCACTGCCACCCTCAAGTTTCATAGAAAAGGCCAAACCTCAACGTCAGATAAAACCAAAGACCATGTAACATCAAACTTGTTGGAAAGGCACTGAATAAACAATACAAAAGGACTAAAAATACCAGACTACAACACGACACAGTACCAACATTCATTCTTTGTGGAGACCATCAGCCACTGGAACCAACTACCAAACAACGTCGGGTGTGCCAAATCTAAAGAGGCTTTCAAGACCGCCCTATAGAACAATAGAACAATAGAAAGTAACACCTGCTCTCTCACACCGCGTATAAAAGCAATAATTTTACGCGTATCAGAATCATTTCTGCTGATGTTTCGAAAACTGTTTCCATTAATGCAGATTAAATCACAATATTTGGAAGGCGATAAAGTTACATGTGTATAACACTAATAGAAATCAACCAGCATCCAAGATCTAAATGAAAAGAAAAAACCCAGCTAAGATAGAGCTTAGAGCGATGGGAGAAAACCCAAAGATTTACACAAACTTTTTCAAATTTAGATACTATCAGTATCCACATAAAATTGTTTTTCTGGTCAAGACCGAGTTACCGGGTTTGTATTAACATCGGCATCGGCTCAGTGGTAAATAACTACATAATGATGTTACTGTAATTAAACTTTCTGCAGTCAACCATTTCAACAACATAGTTGCTTCAGTACAGATCAAATCAGAACGGTTGGAAGACCATTAACTAAAATATGACTATAAATGCAAAATTTAGTAAAACATCCTTACCAACATTAATGAGCAATGGGGTTACAAGTTATGAGTTTTATTTATTTCAAACGTTAAGCTTAAATTTTGAGGAAGCAATGATCGATTTTGTCCACGATTGCTTATAGACCTGTATATATATATATGCCTATCTGAAAATATCAAATTAAGCATCATAATAACTATGGAAAAACATCAGATACATTTAAATATAATGACTACAGATTATTAACACCATCTGTTCAGTGTTGATGGTTTTGAACTCGAAGGGAAATATCATGCCAACATGTTCAATTATTCAAATGTTAAATATGGCATTGCAATAAATCAAAAATGTTAATAAGTACATTAAATATATTTGATTTGAATAATCCATATGCACAGTACCGTGTAGATAATACAAACACATCAAGGCAGAAAGCGAAAAAAAAATCAAAGAAATAAAATGCACGGTACAACTCTAAAATACTAGAACAAGTAGAGTAAACATGATAGAGCTCCCACTCGCAGCACCCTTCACATGACAGCTAAATAAAGGGCGTGAAAGACCTGTTTTGTGACTGATTTCGTTTGTAAGTGTCATTTCCAGTCATGGACAAAACCAAATCCAAATCCGTGCTACATGTTACTTCTCTAACCTTCAAACAGCACCAAGCTAAACGTTTGAAAAAAACATCTAGATTTCCATTAGTATACAGACGATTAAAAGGCAGAATCTTTATCATAAACATATCCGATTAAGACAAAACTTAATATAATAGTTGGACAAGACCATCAACCAATGTTCAAACTTAAATGTATAATTGGTAATTGAACAAGTAATGAAGCATAACCAATTATTATACCTCAGTATATGAAAATTACAACTTAAATAACTAAAATAAAGTTATTTTTTTTTCATATTTTTCCAATTTTGTAACTACTTACCGGTCAATAGTTTCTCAGACTATTGACGACTGGCAGTGTGAATATTTTTCCCTAACTTTTTTCTTGCTTCATTATTGGATAAAAAATCTGATGATGATTCAGAAGGTTTTGAAATCATTGTTTTAAGTGACAACTGTAAACTAGCTATGCAACTTACAGCGAACACCATTCACTTTGCAGCAGAAAAGATTTTGTTGATGAATATTGATGTAATTTTTATACGACTGCAAAAAAATTTAGGTCGTATAATGGTATAGCGCAGGCGTCGTTGTCGTTGTCTGTAGACACTTCAGTTTCTGGTAAATAACTTAAGTTTCAGTTGAGCAATCCTGATGAAATTTTAACACAGTGTTCCCGGGTTTTGGGTTTTGTGTCCCCGCCCGTACCCCAAAAAGGGCCAATTTTTGGTGTTTACTTATCATTGATTGTAGAATATTTATTATTTATTAGATTTTGATGGGGTTTCTTACATTGTGCTCCTGAGGAAATTCCCAATCTGGGGTATGTCAACGGATTTCACATAGCATGTACCGTTTCGAGATACATGGGCCCAAAAGGGGCGAATTTAAAAAACAAAATTTTTTTTATTTTTAGCCCGATTTTGATGCAGTTTTTTCATGGGATTCCTTATGAAAAATTAACACAGTGCTTAACTATTAGATTTTTGGTAACTTGTTTCCTTTCCCAGCTATAAGGGGTCGAACGGGGCCAAAATTGAAAATTTGCAGATTACCTAAAATTTTTATTTTTTATCGGATTTCGATGGGATTTTTGTCTTTGGGTTCACCTTGATACAAGCTTTTAGTAGAATGTCAACGGATTTGGTGTAGGTCATACGGTTTCTGAGCTATAAGGGTTCAAAGGGTCCAAAATTGCAATTTTCAAATAAAGTAAAATCTTTAGTTTTGATAAGATTTCGATGGGATTTTTCTTCATTGGATTTCTCTTCTTGTAAGCTTTTGGTAAAAGATTTGGCATAGATCTTACAATATCTGAGCTATAAGGGATCAAAGGGGCCAAAATTGCAATTTTCAAAATATATAAATTAAAAATTTTATCAGATTTTAATGGGGTTGGTTTCTTCTGATTACTCTTAAGGTTTAAGTAGTATGTTGACCAATTAGACATACCTCTAATCATATCCAATCTATACAGGGAATCATAGGGGCTTATTTTTATTTTCCCTAGTTTGTGTCCAGCTAATTACTGGGTCAAGCTCCTTATTGTGTCAAGCTCTTTAGTATGTCCACACTCACTTAAAATTACACTTGTTCATATTTCAGTGGTCGACATCCTGCGGTCGTATCATGCTGCGCTTGGCGTAACCCTTTATTTGTTTTAATAAGAATATAAAATTAAAGAGAAAATATTGGTAATGAGAGATTTATTATTCAAAGATGGTTTAAAAATTGTAAACCTTGTTTTTGTGGTATAATAAAAACTTATAGATTGTTCACTGGGATTTCAGTCGGATAAAATGTATGATGATAATTCAGAATGCTCTGAAATCATTGTTTCTAAGTGACAACTCTAAACTAGCTATGCAAATTACAGTGAACACTATTCACTTTTCAACAGAATAAATTTTGTTGAAGAAAATAGATGTAATTGTTAATAAGAATGCAAAATAAAAAAAAACTTAAATACTAGAAATGAGAGATTTATTATCTCTTGTGTTTTCGGTATAAAAAACACTTAAAGACTGTTTATTTGTGAATAGCAAGTTTGCTGTCCCCTTGACTATTGACCTCGGCTAAGCCTCGGTCAATAGTCAGGGTCTCGGGGACAACAAACTTGCTATTCCCTCATAACCAGTCAATAAGTATAAATTATTACCCTGTCATTGTCATCATTACAGTGCAGTCAAATATATATTTACATATTAGCACACGTATAAATATGCCAATTAGACTAAAATAGACAAAGTAAACCGATACCATTCACAGGATAGCTGATGAAAACGTAAACGTTTTCTTCCAGTGGGCCTTGTATGATTATAACTTAAAATTATTAATGTATTAATTCAAAAGACATGTAAAACTGTAAGATTGAAAGCTAAAATGTCCAAAAATATCAGTCTTTGACATTTTCAGGTAATTTACTAAGTTCGAATCGGAATTAAAATTCTAAAAGCTTATTTCTCATCTTCAGAATATACGCAACAATTGTACAACAAAATTAAATCCCTAAGTGCCACATGTGTCAAAATCGATATTTTGGGCCTATTTTTTTGCACCAAAACAAATATCATAAATCCAAAAATGTAGGTGTTCCTCACGTCTCAATAAAGTGTGACAGACAGACTGACGGACAAGCCCAACGACAATATCCTCGATACTTTCGTTCGAAAGTGCGGGGATTATTAACTGAGATAGTATGTGATCAGAGAAGGGAAAAGGAAATAAATACAAATTTATCATATGACAAGAAACAGACAAAGTGCAAACTTAACAGTTGACGTTTAAAAATGCATCGATTGCGTCTCGTTAGTCGAAAACCAATGAACAACATCCGGGAAATATTGCTTGCGTCTGTTATCAACTGAACTGACCTTTCTTCCTTGTTCGTATTTGAAAGTAATTGAAATTTTTCACACAACCATAATTTTACTCAGCTGGAATAGGAGTTATTGGAAGTCTAAATCAAAATAGTTATCAACCCGTCTATCAGATATTTAGTTTGGCCCTGGTGATTTTGTTACCTTTTTTCTTAAAGATGTTTATATATTCTAACATAGAAGAATTCAGTTGTGGATATTCTCTCTTAAGTTGAGCATTGTTGCTTGCTCTTTGTCAAAATATCATATTTTTTTTTCATTGATTTTGCATCTTCATTTATATTCCCATATCAGTAGTCAGTACTTCGGTACTGACCCGAAAGCCGATTCTATTTTGAACCTTACAATATCTAAATTTTTGTAAATTTTGTTGAAACTAAGGAGTATCTCCCTCACGCAAAGCTCTGTCCTTAGCTGATTTTGGCTTTACATTTAGATCATACTGGTTATTTGTTCTCTATCAGTTTTTGAACATCTTTGATTTAATGGCCTTCCAAACATTTAGATTTTATCTGCACTGAAGAGACATAAGTTGTCGAAATGCGCATATGCAGAAAATGAATTCACAGTAACTTCGGTATTTAGTTATCAATGTGTTTTACATGAATTTTGTACTCATTTCAAAAATATACTTGCTATCATTCTTCGTGTGCATAGCTATTGATAATCATACTCGCATTTAACCTTTCTTAGAAAGTAATTTTCTTCATTTCTGTTTTCGTCGTTTCTCAGATTATTATACCCCACGCAACGAAGTTGCGGAAGGTAAAATGTTTTGACCCGTCCGTCCGTCAGTCCTGTTCTTGTCACAGCAACTCCTCTGTAACCGCTTGACGGATTGCTCTCATATTTGGTAGGATTGTTGGTGTGCATACTATACCACTATATTGATTGGATAATTTTTGTTGGAGTTCTGGGACTTAGACAATTTTCAGTTAAAATACCAAAGTATCATCTTTGGTAGGATTGTTGGTCATGACATGTAGATGTGCATACTCTACTGCCTAACTGATTGGATTATTTTTATGGGAGTTATTGGACTTAGACTATTTTCAGCTAAAACAGCAAGTATCATCTTGTCACTGCAACTCCTCTGAAACCGCTGAATAAATTGCTTTCTTATTTGGTAGGATTGTTGGTCATGATGTGTAGATGTGCATACTATACTGCCTTATTGATCGGATTATTTTTATGGGAGTTATTGGATTTAGACTATTTTCAGCTAAAACACAAAAGTACAATCTTGATGAACTTTGTCATTTTTATGTATGATATTGCTTATAGTGTACTTTTGGAGTTCAAAATTTCAATAATGCAGGATTTTCTGATATATATAGGGGCGTGGGGTGTGTGTACAGGGTTGGCAAAGTATTGACCGCCCGGGTTTTCTCACGTGGGAAAACCCGGGTTTTCCCGGGCTAGGCAATACTCCCTGAAATGGGTGAAACTGGGCAATACTGGGTAATATGATTTTTTGAGCTCATTCTAAATAGATTGTTAAAATTGTGTGTAAGTTTCTTAATCTTTAACATGTTAGAATTTAATGGTTATGTCTTTATTTTAAATTTTACCTTTTTTTTACAAAATACAAATTGTACATGTTTAATGTACAAAATATAATTTCTTATCAAATCTGTTAATTCTAAAAACACTCCATGGGAGAATTGCAAGCAGAATCTTAAAAAGGTTATAATTATTAATTGTTAAATAAACACATAATTGTTTGACAGTTCTAATCAGTATAATTAGACATCTTACACAAATGTACATGGGGCGCAGGACATTTCCGGAAAAAATAAAATTCTTGAATGGACGTTTACGAAAAACTTGACATCCCTTTTCCGAAAAGTTATATTACATGTATTACAGGTAAACTTTCAAACTAAGGCTTTTTTTCATCCATTTCTTGTACAAAGTACTGGATATGTAGTAGATATTGACCTATACTGGGTTTTGTTTGTTCATTCAGCTGGCTTTTGTTAGTGTCGGTACCAAATCCAGCTGGGTTTTTTATTATTTTTTTTTATTTAATTTTTTTCTCTTTATTTTTGTTTTTATTGTTGATTTAACTTGTGAATTGTGACATGTGCTAGAAATTTTACAGTCATTGTAAATGTTTCCTGTTCTCTTTTCTATTTAAGTAACTGACCAGGTCATCCTTTGCTTGCTGTAAAGCGTTAGACAACAGTTTTGTCATGGGTGTAACTGCAGAGGAAGAGGACAATGAAACTTACATGAAGATCAAGTTGTCATCTTGCATGCTTTTCCGCCTGCAGTTCGGATAGCTATTTCTGATGCTACCATATTTCTCTTATGGTCATAAAGCAGTCTTTTTGCTCAAAAACCCTCTTTCAAAAGACCTTGGAAAACTACAGGCACCAAGTTTTTTTATCTGGCTTATGGAAAAGGTGCACGTTATAATTTTTCGGAAAAGAGAACAAAAATTTTCGGAAAGGGAAAAAATATTTTCGGAAACGTCCACCATTTTTTTCGGAAATGGCCTTCTCCGTGTACATGCACCTATAATTTTGAGAAGTAAAACATATGTAATTGTTTAATACATTGTTAAAAAAAAACAAATTTTTATTATTGGACTAAATTGTGTATCAACATTTGGTTGTAACATAATATGTTGTCCAACAATTTTTTAAGTTTCAAACACTTTAGACAATATTTCTTACCATTTTTCATTAATGCTGTAAAAGAAATTGTTAGAAACTCATAAAACATCTCTTTATTGAAGTTTTAACCTTGAACATGTTGTAAAACAAAAATAAAGTACTAGTATTTCATATTGCCCATTATTAAATGATGACTTAAAATACAGTGTGATTTGGCTATTTAATATAACCGGAAGTTTTTTGATATGACAGAAGAAAACTATTGTCGGTGGATTTTTCATTTCAGAGTTATGAGACTTTGATTATTTCAAAAAAGCATGAAATTGCAGTTTTCGTCCACACTTTGAATTGTGAAAAAAATAATAAGTAAATTTTGTCTTTATTATGGAAAACACTGATATTCTTTTATTGTATGAGAACATTTCCCTCAACCATATACATATTTTACTTTTAAGATCAGAATTAATTGATATATATCAAAAGTGCCTTGTAAAGTTTGATCAGATAGAGTTTTTTTTTTTTATTTCAAGAACCATTTAATCAGTTTGCTTTAAATTTGGGACGGGCGTATCATTCGCTCTTGGCGCAGTTGTTTTTTTTTTTTTTTTTTGCATATAGTCATAAAAACTTATTTATGATACTACCTTAGTGAATTTGAGTATTCTTTTGACAATTGTTTGACAGCATCTACCCAATCCCGATGAAGTTAAAAATTTCGTAATTTATTTGATCCTCTTTTATGATTCAGCCAGAATATCTTCATAAAGGGTCGAGTTTAAACATTTCAATTTAGAATTATATTATTGGTTGTTTTTCAGTTTTATCTCACTAACAGGCATGATACTCCCTTAGTCGTATTGTACGTTTTTGTCCAACCACTTATTATCTTTGCATATTTAATTCTAATCTATTTTTCATACGATAAAAAAAATTGCGATCGTAGTATTAAAAGGTGCAGCCGTCTGCTTCGGCTTTCTTCGGACGACATAACTTTGATTCTAGTGACTCTTGTGGACAAATCACTATAAAATTTAAGGACGATGTTCCTCTGCATATGCGTACGTTACCGTATTAATATGGGCTGTTAGCCCTTTCGTTACAGTAAAACGGGCGAAAAGTGGTTAAATTGTATGTTGTCACATATCTGGCTGTACAATTTGTATTTATCATGAGATTTTGATGGTTGGGTTACGTCTTTGTTTTTATTTTTATTTATATATGAAAAAGAAAGGAAATGGGGTAAATGTCAAAGAGACAACATCCCATATCCAGGTTAAAACGACCAAAAACAAAACATCTAGGGTCCACCATATGTTCTTCAACACAGTGAGAACCTCACACCATATAGTAAGCCCTAAACGGCCCCAAAAAGGTGAAAAGGTGAATAAATCAATGGAAACAAACCACATCCAATAACCC
>MJUU01069467.1:1248-22686 GCA_002080025.1 Modiolus philippinarum | reverse complement strand
TTTGGGAGAAAATATGTTAATGGAGGTCAAACTTGAAAAACCAACGGAAAATTGGTTTGGGGACGATAATTCAAAAAGTTCAGATCAAATTTAAATGAACTTTGGACGGATTGAGGGCAAAGGTCCTATTGGTTTTGGAGAAAGTGGGTCAAATGTCAAGGTCAAAGAGACCGAAAAATAATTGAAAATTTCAGAAAAATTCAGTCATCGGATGATTAATCAAAACCTTTACATACCATTCAAATGAAACTCTGGTTTTCCTTTAAATTGTTTCATGATAAAGAGTATAACCTACCTGAATTACCAATTAAGGTGTCTTAATTGTTGCAATGGTTTGATTACTGATTTCTTAGAAGTATAGCAAAACACATTGCTACCAATGTTCACCACCTGACCAGCAACACCCTGGTCAGGTTTTTGTAAACTGAATTAATAACAAAACTTCCGAAGTTACTGGAGTACAAGTGTCAGAAAATTTTTAATTAGAATGAAATCTATTACGTTTTCTTTTGAAGAGCTTTGATAATAGAACAACAAAAGCAAAAAAATTGTTCACACTAGAGTTTTCCTTCATTTATTATTAGCTCATAATATGAAAATATAATTGGAAATTGATAAAATTTGTACATTGTCTATTTATTGCATTTTAAAGTGACTTATGAGCAAGAAAAAAGGATTCATGCTCAAAAATATTTAACCCCGTTTGAATGGATAAAACCCGAGGATATCGAATGCTTCTAAAAACTGAAGCTCATACTCCCTTAAGGACGAATACTAGCAAAATAAATGGCATCTGATGCTCTGGTTGCCAAATCTATTTGCGAAATAAAACCGAGAGCAGGAAGATTGACTTTTGAAATATCATACAGACTGGTCACCGGCAACGGTTGTTTGGTATCTACTTCCTGTTATCATAAAGTTTTCAAAAACTCCTTTACCAAATATTTGATTAAAAATAATCATATTGGTTAATCGAAAATCGAATAAACAGTAAAATTAAATCATTTTTATACTCTGAAGTATAGGAATAGCATCAAACTAAAAGTGAAAATGTACGTGTTTGGTATTTGTTTACTGATTACATTGTACCAAACACGTACACTTTCATTTTGATTTCTCTGTAATTACATGGGTTGCAAGCAAATAAATATATTTGTCTGAATGAACATTGATATGGGTTAAATTCGGAATGCAAATTGATTCTAAAGCATATTTTTGATACCTTAAAACAGGAAGTAGTTACCAAACAACCGTTGCCGTACTCGATTGGACACAGTGAACAAGTGTTATCTTAGGTTATTTACTTCCGTCTCATCTTCAAGTTGCATTTTCTGATTAGTACTCACGTATATTATTATCTGACATTACGGGCATCAACTCCTAGTCGTCAATTGCTTCAATATTGAAGTCTAGAAATAGTACCCACTCGAACAACGGCAGTAGAATACCGCAGGAACAAAAAAGTGGCATTTACAAAAATTGAAGTCCAAAGACATGACCAAAACGAGAACACAGAAAGCAATGACGTCAGATAGCTACAAAGCACAGAAATAAAAAACAAATCTATTCACTCACATTCTAAACTTCCATGAAACTGATAGAGACATCAGTTGCTTTAGAAACATTCAATTTGAAATTGTGTTTTTAACTAGAGGCCATCGTTATTATATTACCATAATCGTGGGAATTAAATTGAAACAAAATAAAATAGTATAGTTGGCCACAATTAAAAGTCTTAGATAAAAAACACAAAATGTACAAATTAAAAAACACATAAAAATGACAAAAATGGAAAGAGAGGGAGGGAAGACTGCCCAACGTTTCGGCCTATATGGCCTTCGACTAGGGGACTACCGGGCTAAATACGGAGATAATTTATAAATAATTTTATAAAATAGACTGCTTCTTAACATTTATGCCAAAGGGTCGAGCAGTTCCAAGAAAATGGATGATTTTTTGTTCAAGGAACTGTCGTTGTTTTTCACCTGCACTAGTTTGTATAAGGACAGTAAAAAAAAATCATCAATTTGCTTGAAACTGCTCGACGCTTTGGCATAAATGTTAAGAAGCAGTCTATTTTATAAAATTATTTATGTATTTAAGTTTAATATTTGCATAGTACAGATAACTAATGTGTTATCTCTCGTTTTTGAATTTCACCCCTTTGTTCCTTCGGTATTGTACTGCCGTTGTTTTTGACTAAGTTCAAGATTTGGCACGATTTTTACAGGTAATTTCTGTGACACGCCATCAGGTCTGCCTTCTCTCGTCATATCCATCTTTTTCTCCGTATTTAGCCCGGTAGTCCCCTAGTCGAAGGCCATATAGGCCGAAACGTTGGACAGTCTTCCCTCCCTCTCTTTCCATTTTTGTCATTTTTATGTGTTTTTTAATTTGTACATTTTGTGTTTTTTATCTTTTAATTGTGGCCAACTATACCATTTTATTTTGTTTCATAGTTAATTTGTGGCCATCGCACAACATTTTTATATTTTTAGGAATTAAATTGAGACAGGCTGATTAAAGTCGAGTGATTGTCATAACAGCTTTGTGCTTTTGAGTATTTGTCACAATGAGCAGCCTTACTGTCAATTACTAAGTCTAAATTTCTACAATTCCATTTCTATTTCTGAACCCAATGTATTAGCAATGGTTTGCTTTGATGGTTGCTTATGCCTATAAATCATTATACCCCCCGCTTGAAAAGTGTGGGGGGTATATAGTGATGGGGTTGTCCGTCCGTCCGTCTTTCCGTTCGTCCGTTACACTTGAGGGTACCCATCTCTTATCCGCTTCTCCTCCTGAACCATAGAGCAGATTTTAACGAAATTTTAACACAGTCTTTGTGACATAATGTAGATGTGCACCTCCTATTTCAGAATTTGATTTAGTTGACTTTTTGGGTTTCCCATAGCAAAACATGGACTTTGCCATTACATTACAAGGGGGTACCCATCTCTTATCCGCTACTCCTCTCGAACCACTGAGCAGATTTTAATGAAACTTTAACACAGTCTTTGTGACATAATGTTGATTTGCACCTCCTATTTCAGAATTTCATTTAATTGACCCTTGGGGTTCCCATAGCAAAACATGGACTTTGCCATTACATTACCAGGGGGAACCCATGTCTTATCCGCTATTCCTCCTGAACAACTGAGCAGATTTTAATGAAACTTTATCACAGTCTTTTTGACATAATGTAGATGCGCACCTCCTATTTCAGAATTTGATTTGATTGATTTTGGGGGTTTCCCATAGCAAAACATGGACTTTGCCATTACATAACAAGTGGATACCCATCTCTTTCCACCACCCCTCCACTCATGAAATTTTAAGACAGTCTTTGTGACATAATGTAGATGCGCATCTTCTATTACAGAAATTGATTGGATTTGATGGATTATCAAATGGGGAAGCGGGGGGTATATATCAGTCAGCTTTGCTCACAGTTTTTTCTAGTACTAAAATATTTATCCCACCTGCGGCAGTTTTCCCTGAAAAGAAGACATGCGCATCATTTCCGAGTTGTCCACATATACTTTATCATATGAACTATCAATCATCAGATTCCTCAGACTTCATTAACCATTATACAGATACTACTTCAATATTACTAACACTTCTATTTCATGGTTCAGTGACTTTGCTAAAGTTTTATATTTATAAATCCATTTCTAAGCAGCTATTATACATGAACTTGCTATATTTTTTATACGACCGCAAAAATTTTGCGGTCGTGTAATAGTATGGCGTTTGCATCGGCGTCGTCCACGTCGTCGTCCTTTGATTTTGATTTTTGATAATTTATGTCAAAAATATCAGTTGTTGAACTTAGTCTTTTTTATGTCAAATTTTCAATAAAAGGGTACCCCCTTTATCCGGAGCAAATCTCCTAAAGTATTTGAGACAGGAAGTTTTTATTTTGCAGATTAATTGTACATATATCAAACGTGTGCATGGTACTTTGATTTTTAATTTTTGATCATTTATGTCAAAAATATCAGTTGTTGAACTTAGTCATTTTTACGTCAATGTTTTTACAATAGGGTACCCCTTTGTCCGCAGCAAATCTCCTACAGTATTTGAGACAGGAAGTTTTTATTTTGCAGATCAATTGTACATATATCAAAGGTTTGCATGATACTTTGATTTTGATTTTTGATAATTTATGTCAAAAATCAGTTGTTGAACTTAGTCTTTTTTATGTCAAATTTTCAACAAAAGAGTACCCCCTTTGTCCGGAGCAAATCTCCTACAGTATTTGAGACAGGAAGTTTTTATTTTGCAGATCAATTGTACATATATCAAAGGTGTGCATGGTACTTTGATTTTGATTTTTGATAATTTATGTCAAAAATATCAGTTGTTGAACTTAGTCTTTTTTATGTCAAATTTTCAACAAAAGGGTACCCCTTTGTCCGGAGCAAATCTCCTACAGTATTTGAGACAGGAAGTTTTTATTTTGCAGATTAATTTTACATATATCAAAGGTTTGCATGGTTCTTTGATTTTGATTTTTGATAATTTATGTCAAAAATATCAGTTGTTGAACTTAGTCTTTTTTATGTCAAATTTTCAACAATAGGGTACCTCCTTTGTCCGGAGAAATTTTCTTACAGTATTTGAGACAGGAAGTTTATATTTTGCAGATCAATTGTACATATATCAAAGGTGGGTATGGTACTTTGATTTTGATTTTTGATAATTTATGTCAAAAATATCAGTTGTTGAACTTAGTCTTTTTTATGTCAAATTTTCAACAAAAGGGTACCCCCTTTGTCCGGAGCAAATCTCCTACAGTATTTGAGACAGGAAGTTTTTATTTTGCAGATCAATTGTACATATATCAAAGGTGTGCATGGTACTTTGATTTTGATTTTTGATAATTTATGTCAAAAAATAAAATATCAGTTGTTGAACTTAGTCATTTTTACGTCAAATTTTTAACAATAAGGTACCCCTTTGTCCGGAGCAAATCTCCTACAGTATTTGAGACAGGAAATTTTTATTTTGCAGATCAATTGTACATATATCAAAGGTGTGCATTATCCTTTGATTTCGATTTTTTATAATTTATGTCAAAAATATCAGTTGTTGAACTTAGTCTTTTTTATGTCAAATTTTCAACAAAAGAGTACCCCCTTTGTCAGGAGCAAATCTCCTACAGTATTTGAGACAGGAAGTTTTTATTTTGCAGATCAATTGTACATATATCAAAGGTGTGCATGGTACTTTGATTTTGATTTTTGATAATTTATGTCAAACATATCAGTTGTTGAACTTAGTCTTTTTTATGTCAAATTTTCAACAAAAGGGTACCCCCTTTGTCCGGAGCAAATCTCCTACAGTATTTGAGACAGGAAGTTTTTATTTTGCAGATCAATTGTACATATATCAAAGGTGTGCATGGTACTTTGATTTTGATTTTTGATAATTTATGTCAAAAATATCAGTTGTTGAACTTAGTTTTTTTTTATGTCAAATTTTCAACAAAAGGGTACTCCCTTTGTCCGGAGCAAATCTCCTACAGTATTTGAGACAGGAAGTTTTTATTTTGCAGATCAATTGTACATATATTAAAGGTGTGCATGGTACTTTGATTTTCATTTTTGATAATTTACGTCAAAAATATCAGTTGTTGAACTTAGTCATTTTTACGTCAAATTTTTAACAATAGGGTACCCCCTTTGTCCGGAGCAAATCACCTACAGTATTTGAGACAGGAAGTTTTTATTTTGCAGATCAATTGTACATATATCAAAGGTGTGCATGGTTCTTTGATTTTGATTTTTGATAATTTATGTCAAAAATATCAGTTGTTGAACTTAGTCTTTTTTATGTCAAATTTTCAACAATAGGGTACCCCCTTTGTTCGGAGCAATTCTCCTACAGTATTTGAGACAGGAAGTTTTTATTTTGCAGATAATTGTACATAAATCAAAGGTGTGCATCGTACTTTGATTTTGATTTTTGATAATTTATGTCAAAAATATCAGTTGTTGAACTTAGTCTTTTTTTTTATGTCAAATTTTTAACAATAGGGTACCCCTTTGTCCGCAGCAAATCGCCTACAATATTTGAGACAGGAAGTATTTATAATGCAGATCATTTGTACCTGTATCAGAGGTGTGCACAGGATTTTTATTTTCCTTTTTGATTAAAATCCAAGTTGCTGAACTTTCAAACATAGGCTTCTATGTTGGAAGGTTTAATATTGAAAATTAATGAAAATTATAAGTACATTTCAGATATTCATGGTCAACCCATGTGTAAGATATACTGTCCATGTAAAAGAAAACCCGGTTTGCTGTCACATTGACAGCTTTCCTCTTGTTCATCGGATTTTAATGGGATTTTTTCTTTGGATTCCTCGTAATATTAGCATTCAGTGATATGCCAACGGATTTGACGTAGCTTTTACCGTTTCTGAGCTATAAGTGGTCAAAAGGGCCAAAACTGCAAATATGTAGATTACCAAAAATTTTAATTTTTCATCGGATTTCGATGTGATTTTGTTTCCTTTGATTCCTCTTGATATAAGCTTTCAGTAATATAATATTGCAATGAATTTTGCGTAGCTCTTACCGTTTCCGAGCTAAAAGGGGTCAATAGAGCCAAAACTGCAAATTCGTAGATTAATAGAATTTTTATTTTTCATTGGATTTCAAAAGGAGTTTTTTCTTTGGATTCCTCTTGATATGGATTTGGCGTAGCTCTTACCGTTTCCGAACCATAAGGGGTCAAAGAGAAATCTTAAGGGCTAATTTTTATTTTCCCTAGTTTGTGTCCAGCTAATTACTGGGTCAAGCTTCTTATTGTGTCAAGCTCTTTAGTATGTCCACAAAGGCAGTCAAGACTCATTGTTTTGCAAATTGTAAAATTCTAACTGTAAAGTAAATGAGAATCGAACCGTCAATCAAAAGAACGAACAATCCTTGGACAATGGCAACATCGGACACACTAAGAAACAAGGACACCACTTGAGTACGAAACAAAAAAGAAAAATGAAGACACACATATAGATGAACACCACGGACCCAATAAAAACCATGGGGTGAGATCAAGTGTACTGGAAGACTAAGCATTACCTGCTTCTTATAAGACACCCGCCGTGTTAAACATGTCAACTCCGGTAGTAAAGTCAAATCTGATAGAGGAAAAACAAACTTTGTTGTAAAGGGCAAGATCTGTTGTCATCTTGGAAACAGATATCCCATAGCGATCCACAAGATCGTGATGTCGACCGTAAAACTTCTGCAGTGATGATGTCAAGATGGTGGTTAACAGCTTGGAAAGAGGTTTTGTGGAATATTTTGCAGATCCAGCGGTGTACCGTTGTTTGTATGAGCATTTGTGTAACTTTGGTATCCAGGACAAGGAAGGGAGATCGGTGTCTTCATCTTTGGTCGAAATTTCAAAGAAAAGCAAAACAGATTTATGGTTCTGTAATATCTCCTCCTTAGACAGAGTAGTAGCTGTGTAGGTTGGATTGCCGTGGGAGTTACCAATGCCTAGTTCTTTCTTTAAACTTTCGATGTGATTAAATGATGTTATTTATAGGGGATTTATTTGCTGGAACAACAACATATTTGTCATGAATGGAGGACAAGTATCTGGCAACATCGGCATTTTGGAAAATGGATGATGCTTTCATTTTCATTGATCCTCGTAGCTGACTAATTCTTTGAAGAATCATGGACCTCACACTTTCATATGTAATTCCCAACACCTTTAACTCCTTGTTCTATTGACGATACATCTGAGTTGGTGTATTCCAGTCTAACACATGACACCTTCAGCCCAACTTCGTGATCCATATATAATTTAACAATGATGATATTTTCTCATCAAAGTAACACTTAGAAGCCCCAAGTTACATATTTTGTTATATCTATAGGGTCTGTAAGTCTCGTCATGTGACTCACGAGAATCCACGATAAACAGGCAATTCGAAAACGTTTCCCGCCAAAACATGGTGTCAGAGGATTGTGATGTTCAATTTTTTGTTCGAAACGTCATATATCTTTGTTAAACATGTAACTTCCGGGTACAATTTTTGATCCCGGAAGTTCCAAAATTTTACGAGACTTACAGGCCCTTTATAGAAGAATGAAAAAGAAAGGAAATGGGGTAATTGTCAAGGAGACAACATCCCATGTCCACTTTGACATCTGCCATGTAACCTTGCCTATGATTTCAGTAAATTAAAGTGACTTTATGTAATTTTTGTGTCGCCTGTGTTCACGCAGTGGCGACATAAAGGGATCACTATCCGTCGTCTTGCGTCGGTGACGTCGGCGTCACAAAAATTTGCGTCGCATTTCTCTCAGGAACAGTGTATCGGAGCTTTTTGCAATTTGGCATGAAGTATAAGTATGTGGACCTATACCATGTAAAAGAGTTTCGGATCTCTCGCTTGCCCACTTCCTGTGTGACGGAACTTAGATATTTTTTGTTATTACGCAGGCGACACATGTCTTCCCTGGAAGACTTACTACTAATTTTTTTCATTCAAGTCAGCTTCTCATTTGTATAAGACGAAACATTGTTCTTGTGCCAATTTGGTTTGATTGCTATGACACACTAGGTAATCAGGTACAATGTACTGTCATACTGATTAGTCCAATATTTAGAAGGTATGGACAGGAATCTGTAATTCGCATTTGTAAATTAACATGTTGAAGTGTAAGCGTTTTAATTTTTAACACCTCTAGATCAACATGATCAAAGAAGTTTCTATCGTATCCTTAGCTGGGTCTGTGGTCTTTGTTCTTTTTCTATTTCTGTCTTGCAACCATTTTGGGTTTTGTTTTAATCTCCAAATTAAACACACCAAATAAGAACTTTTTTTTCGAAATGCGCATATTGTACAAAAAATTCTATATCAGCAAAGGGTGATTACTACTGCTGATAGTTACATGACAGTCACATGGTTCCCAAAACTATCAGTCCTAGTATTAAAGGCACTAGAATGAAACTGATACTTATTTAGTTTGGATAAATATCTATGAAATCTTTTAAAGTAAAAAGTGTATCTCGTGTTCATAATTTCAGTAACCTAACAGATCTTTCAAAACATATGCCTCACTGGCCGTGTGACGGGTGCTGTGTGCAGAGCAGGACATGCTTACCCTTCCGGGGCATCTGATGTCACTCTTGTTTATTGAGAGTTCACACTGTTAGTGCTTTAGTTTTTTGTGTTGTATCTGTAATGTTCGTGTGTTTTGTGGGCATGTGGTGTCTTTGATCTCCCGTCTTTTGGTGTTCTTGCTTTTGCCTTGTCTCTGGACTTTGATTTGTGTAATCTTGTGCTTTGTTCCTTCGGTATTCTACTGCCGTTGTTTTGTTCTTATTTAACGTTATAACACTCTGTTTTTCTCTTGTGTTTCCAATTCTTCTCTGCTTCCTATGGATTACTTGTTCTCTATCACCTTTTATGGATCTTTCGATTTCTGCATGGATTTCACAGGATTTCCTTTCTTTTCATATTTTCTACAGTAAAGAGACATAAGTTGTCGAAGTAGCCATATGCAGAAATTAAATTCACAGTGGCTTCTGTATTTTTCTCCCTGGCCGGCTTCAAAAAATTCTGTCACATATGATCATTAAAAAGTTCTTCAATAGATATCAGTCCCTTGTGGAAAAAATTGAAATTTCCGTACGAAATCTGATTCAAGATTCTTTTTTTTTACTGAATATTTTCACATGTCTATGACTTTTCAATAGCAATCACTGTTGGGTTCTTTCCCAATTGCAATTGAAAGGGGGGACGCCATAAAGCCTGTTTAACCGGCAATTTCTTTTGAAATGTCTGTATGAAGTTTTTCCGGTGGTTTCAAACTACGGTGCTTGGTCTTTTTGCTTCATGGACTTTATTTATGCTGTCTCCTCCTTTTTGTATCAAAAAGAATTGAAATATTGTATAAATGTACACGTTTTGGTTTAATTGACTATTATGTGAATGGCACATGCATTCAATTTTTGCCTTCCATATAGCGAACTTCCCTTTCTTTCCGATTTGTCCAAAGTTTAACAAATATTAATTCAACACGGACCTTAATATTAAGGTCCGTGCTGTTCATCTTTGTGTGTGTGTCTTCATTTTTTCTTTTCTGTGGTATACTCATGTTGTGTCTCTGTTTCTTTGTTGTTTCCGATGTTGCCATTGTCCTTGGATTATTCGTTTTTGATTGACGGTTCGGTTCTCACTTACTTACTATGCTACACTCTGTTCAAAAGAAGAGTTAAATTTGGACAAAATGTTTGTTTAATAATTTGATTGCATTCTTCCAACACGCAATCTGCACCTTAGTTGTTGCTTCTTGACATTTTCTCTGTAGATAACTGAACTTTTTCAATTACATAATTGTTATCACGGATAACCGCTGTCTATTGCAAACTAATTTAACTTCCAACTTTACAGGTAAATATTTGAAAACAAATTATCATCACAGTTGACCAACTTTACTTCCTAGGTAAAATCTATCAAACCGATTGCTTAATAGAACGCTGGCTGTGTTGGAAGGGCATGATGTTATGATAAGTTATTGGGAACGAAGCATTTGTTTGTCGATTTGTACTGTGCATGTCCGTCATTCATCTACATGTACGTCTGTTTGCTTAAAACCGTACCTTGGGGTGGCACTCATTCCCATAGGCACATTTCCCTTTTTTGACCATACGATTCAGAATTATTTTCGCATCATAATTACCTCACCTAAATTCAATAGTCACTTTATTAGAGTTTTACTCGGTTGTCCATAATACTCCTATTGTTTGTTTGTGTTACAATCGGGATACACTTCTGAACTACTTGACCTTGGTTTTAATATTTTCATAACCCTTTATATCAAATGTTTTGTTTTCTTGATACCTATACTTTCGTAAGGGGGAATATTGAAGTGTGTCGGTATGTTACCCATAACTATACCTCATCACTTACAGTCAACATCATCATGCCCTTTTGGACCACTTTGGGATATCTGTTTTCCAGATGACAGCAGAAATCCCCTCATAAAGCTTAAGATTGTTGTTTCCGTACTTCTTATGTTCAACATGGCAGGACATGCTTACTCTACCGGTGTACCTGATCTCACCCATGGCTTTTTATTGGGTCCATGTTGTTCATCTTTGTACGTGTGTGTCTTCATTTTCTTTTTCTTTTCTTTACCGTACTCATGTAAGGTCTTTGTTTCTTTGTTTTTCCTATTTAGCTGTGTCGTTGTCCAAAGACAAGTTGGTTCTCACTGACTTTACTTTACTACATATAAAAGTATGAATGTACTTGTGACTTTCCTTTAGACCTTCACTTTTCAGCTTTAATGATCTTTAATTATACTACATTTTCAATATTTTCTAAGGAAACTTGAAAACATAACACATCTGTCCTCTTTTAACTTAAAACAAACTTGTTATAAATCAGCAAAGTCCTTTATAAATTGATATAAGTTTTATAAGCGGAGGTTAATTCAATGAGATTGAATTGAGAGGAATAAAACCCTGATACTGGCATCACATAACACAATATGACAACAAATTGCAGGCTTTTCCAGTAAAATAGATTTTTCCCATCGCAAGAGTCATTTTTCAATACAACTGTCTTCGTCCACCTAACGACATTGCACTTTGAATGACTGTAATATTAATATTTGAATCTGAATTCACAACTGTTGCTGTGAATATGATGAAGTTTTCCTTTCTGAGCGTCTGTGACAGTTGTTAAATTCCACTGATCTTTAATGCATGCAGTTTTGCTTCATTTGGTTCACCTTGATAAACACTACATCCAACCCATAAAATTCCCTTGCTATCGAAGTCTAAGGAATATGGCAATTTTATCCCTATCACTGTAGTTACAATATGGGTTAGTAATTTACCTTGATCAGAGAGTATATGGAGAAAATGGTTCTCAAAATCTGATACTATGACGTTACATTCACTAGTAGCTACCACACTGCGGGGTCTGAATACCTTCTTGTCTTTATTGATAGAAGTATATCCTGTATATTCCCACTTAATCTCACCCTCCGGGTCAATCATCACTATTCTTCCGGTAAAATTTTCTGATAAGCGGTCATGTACACAAATGTCCCCTACTGTTGTGGTTGTTATACCACTTACTATCGTAAACAGCTGCTTATTTTTATTATCATATTGATATACTTTTTTCTCCTTCCCACCAGATGTCAGCACTATCACCTGTCGTCTGCTCTTATCAGATAATGTATAAAAATTTGATCCCTCCGTGCTTTCTTTGACACCGACCATTACATTATCCGTCGACGTAACATGAATGCCGGTTGGAAACAAGGGCGATAAGTCACAAAGCTGCCTTCTACTTCCTGAGGGAGATATTATTTCTAGTTTCCGTGATCTTTGTTTCACTACAATAAGGTCACCGGACTTGAAACAAGCCATGGCAATAACTTCAATATTATCAATATGTGTTACATTTTTAAAATTATTTGTTTGATCTAAACATTCGAGGACTTTGGTCTTATCGTTATTAATCCAAACATCATTACCACACGTAACAATGTTGTGGACAACAGGAACATCTGTCGTATGTGTTTTGCTTACTTTAACTTCAATAAAAGTTCCGAAAATAGCTTTTATATCGTTTTCCGTAATATCCGTCGGTAGTAATTTTGTTATCGAATTTTCTGGTGTAGCTTTTGGGATTTCGGCGTTTTGAACAAATGTATTTGCCATTGTAAACACCATCTGCGGATCTTCTAACCCTAATGCGTCTTCCGTATTTTTTAGTTGTTCGGAAAGTTTGTATTCGTGCATATCCAACTTCTTATGTTGCGTTTCTAACGAATCACACGAAGATTTATGGCTGCTATCAAGATTGTTCAACAACAAAGAACTATAACTGTCAATCAATTTATTTAGTTCCTCTTTTCGTGAAATAACCATTTGTTTGTAATATTCATGCTGCCGCCTTTTCATCTTTCTCATGTTATCAAGTTTTGCTCTTTCATTCTGAACAGCAACAAGCGTCTCATTTTTAACCTTGTCAACCGAGGTCTGAAGATTTTTCCGTTTTTCGTTGAAGGATTCTTCAATTTCTTTGAATTCGTGATCTTTGTGCGCTTTAAGTACACACGACGGACATACAAGATCATCGCATGTTTTGCAGAAAAAACAGCATACCTGATTGGAATGATGCCTACATCCAATTTGGGAAAGTTGAAGCGTCTTAATCGCCTGTGGTTTGGAAGCCTCCGAGACATCTGTACTCTTGATATCGACAATTGTATGTTCTTTTGCTGCCTTTACTTTTGAATGTAACTTCTGCTTACATTGGTCACACAGTAGTAATGAACAGTCGAAACACTTCCACTTAACGTCTGGATTTGTGTCACAGAACTGGCAAAGTAATGGAGCTTGAGCGAAGTTTGATGTCGCCATCTTTTAAAATGCGGACGATACATTTACATGTAGGTAGGTGTGTAGATGTAGGTCAAATTAGTATATATATATATATAACTCACAGGTAAATACCCTATACGATTAAATTTAATATACATTTAAAACGATTTCGTATACCTAATCGATTTATATACCACCATAGATTTCTTCGAAAGAAAACTAAACAAAACAAAACGAGAAGAACAAATTGAAACGACGTATTCGACTGTTGCATTATAATAATAATTATTTTTCATTATTAGGCCACAACCTAGATTAATTCTAATCACATATTTACATATCCCTAGAAAATTAAAGAAATAAGCCAAAATACCAGAATAAAAAGATATGGGTCCTAAAAAATATCCGACGGGAGTGGATGAGAACCTAAGATGTTTAATAATATGATAGCCTTTATTATTAGTGTATATAATTAAAATTTATAGTTTTGTTCCAGTAAGTGACATTTTAAAACATTTCCATAAAAACGAATAATGAATATTGATATTGATATTGAATGTTCATATCTTTCATAAATGAATATAACTATTTGTCGAATCAAAAGTTTAGATATGATAGTAAGGTTATGTTCATTAAAGTCGTCAAGTATATATACGCCTCGTATATATAGAAACCGAATGTTGACGTTAAGAAAAAGGAATTATTAGTAATAGTGAAAAAAAAATCTTCCCTTTTATCATAAATATGATCATTTACCGGAGTCAGTTATTATAGCCAGATCCAGAAAAGGGCAATACCTAAAATTACTGTTTGCTTTATTAAAGTTTAGTGACATAGTCTAAACACTTGAGCGTGTCAGTAGTAAGGATATTGTCCAGATACCCTCTGTATTCAATGAAAATTGGAATAAAATTTTCGCTGTGTTAAATAAAGAATGAAATCATCGTGGAAATCATGTTGAGTAAATGTACATAAGGCAGTCTCTACAAATTAAGAAATGGATTATTGCAAGCGGACTCTATGCGAATTAGAACATGGGCAGACCTTATATTTGTCAATATATAAAATGAAGACAAATATAAGGTCTGCCCATGTTCTAATTCGCATAGAGCCCAATTGCAATAATCTATTTCGATTCTAATATATTTAACAAGAGTTTTGAACATTCGAAGTGGCTCTTAGAGAGCAATATTGAGTTTTGCACTAGAATTGGAATACGTCGGAAAACACACATAAATGTATATTTGTTGTTTTATCAATACAAGTGGCTCATAAGCTTACGAATTTATACAAATAATCTATTATTAAACATATGAAATACGGATATTTCAAAATCGAAGCGGGTATAAATGTGAGCTGGTTGTATTTCTGATTCATATGACTGCTTAGTTATGTTATTTTTGAAGCCAAAAAGAAAGAAAAGAAAAGAAATAAATCTCATATTCATAATTTTATTAACGTTAAAAATTAGATATTCTACATTTAAATCGTAGAGCATGATATGCAACATAGGTAAGATTTCATAACAACAACACATTCGTTGCTAGGTTACGCTTATGTCAATTTCAGTTCTGAGTATTAAATTTAGTAACTGTTGTAAATTTCTATTATTGTCATTATTTGATGTGGATTTCTAAGCGATTCATTATTTAAAACGATTCTTAAAAAGATTCTTAAAAAGATTCTTAAAAATTCAAAAGATCTTCTTGAACAGCTTTCCTCAACCAGTCTTACCCATTGCCATAGCATTCAAACTTTTGACTTTTCTACACTTTATACAACCCTGCCACACAATAAACTGAAAACAGTAATTGCAGATTTGATACATCAATGTTTCTGCACAAAAAATGGAGAACGCAGATACACCTATTTAGTTGTAGGGAAAGACAAGACATATTTTGTTAAGAACCACACCGATTCAAATAAGAAGTACACCGAGACTGACGTAATCAAAATGTTAGAATTTTTGATCGACAATGTTTTTGTCGAGTTTGGAGGTCGTGTTTTCCAACGGACAATAGGGATTCCTATGGGAACAAACTGTGCGCCGCTTTTGGCTGACCTTTTCCTTTGCTCGTGCGGGGCCAGGTTTTTGCAAGGGCTTGTTCAAAGAAAGCAAGGACGTTTGGCCCAGTCCTTTAATTTCAGCTTCCGCTACATAGACGATGTGCTTTCTCTTAATAATCCTAAATTTAAGGATTATTTACATCAGATCTATCCAAATGAGCTTGAAATTAAAGAAACAGCTGGGACGCCTGCTTCGGCTTCGTACTTAGATCTTTTGTTGTATATTGACGAAGATGGACGTTTGGAATCTGGGCTATATGACAAGCGTGATGGTTTTGGTTTCCCCATTGTGAACTTTCCCTTTCTGGGCGGCAATATGCCTGCCTCTCCAGCCTATGGAGTGTGCATTTCACAGTTGATTCGTTACTGTCGAGCTTGTAGTTTGTGCAGTGATTTTTTGAACAGAGCGGAGGCACTGTCTCAAAAGCTGCTTAGTCAGGGATTTGTTCAACCTTTGTTAATTTCATCCCTCGGGAAATTCTATGGCCGTCACCATGGCATCATTGGAGGATGTGGCGTGTCGGTGTCCCGGGTGGGAGTGGGCGTTTTCGGCTGGATTCGCGTCTTCCCGGATTTGACTGCCGACTTTGACGTTTTCCCGGATTGAATCACTCACAGTGTGACGGGTGCTGTTAACAGAGCAGGACATGCTTACCCTTCCGGAGCACCTGATGTCACTCTCAGTTTCACTGGAGTTCACACTGTGAGTGCCTTTGTTCTGAATGTTGTGGTTTCTGGTTCTGTGCTTTGTGTCTGTCTGGCGTCATTCTTTTTGTGTCTAACGTCATTGTTTTCTGTGTTCTCGTTTTTGCCCTGTCTTTGGACTTCGATTTTTGTGAATTTCACCCCTTTGTTCCTTCGGTATTCTACTGCCGTTGTTTTAAAACTTTATTTGCACAAAATTAAATGAATATTGAGTGAATAAAATGTGAATTTGTACATTACGAATGTCCCTTTGTAAAAAAAAATATACGCATGTGCTAAAAAATATTGTTGGAATTAGAACATAGCTTTGTTTCCAAAGCGAAAGAAGAGAGTCATATTAGAATACACGGTAAAACCAAGCAATGAAAAAAACCACTTTCATTATTATTCTTCATCTTGAAATAATAACTCTACGGCTCATTTTGTAGTTTTTTCATGTAGTCCGGTTGGTAACAGTAAAGAAAAGGCTCTGCTGTTGAACCCATGGGAATTCCAATAACCTGTTTGATTTAAACAAATGTTTCTAAAACGAAAACAGATATTTTTTTGTTTGTTTGGTTTTTTTTTGTTACAACAAATGAACTGAAAACTACGGAAGCATGGAGGGGACATGTGAATTTTTTTTTTCTATCTCGTAGCCACGACATACTAATATATATTTAATCTTAGTTTAAAAAGTGGTATTTTTCCATATATTTTTAAAATACAAGAGTTAGTCCTGTCTTTAAAAGTGGCGACGAACAAAATGCTAATAATAATCGACCTGTTGCAGTATTGCCCTCTTTCTCCAAGATTATTGAACGTCATGTAAGTGAAACTTTGTACAAATACTTAAATGAAAATGATCTGTTTCATAGTTCGCAGTCTGGGCTTAGACCAATGCATTCATGTGCTACTGCATTAACAATGGCTTACAAATATTGACAATGGTTACATTAATGGAGCATTATTTTTAGACTTAAAAAAGGCGTTTGATTTAGTTAATCATGCTATTTTACTAGAAAAATTGGAAATATATAATATGTCACAAAATACTCTTGAATGGTTTAAATCATATTTGACAGAAGGGTCACAAAAAGTTAGAATTGGTAATTCTATATCTAATGAGATGTGCATTAAAACTGGTGTACCGCAGTGATCAATTTTGGGACCTTTGTTATTGTTATTTATATTATATGTCAATGATTTACCTTTGAAAAATTCTTCTTTGGATTTATATGCAGATGATTCTACTTTACATGCAAAAAGTAATGATGTTGATGATTTAAATAAAAGCTACAGAAAGATATTGATGTGATAGAAAAATGGTGCTCAGAAAATAGTATGAAGCTCAATCCTGTGAAATGTAAAGCAATGAATATTGGAACAAGACAACAAATGAGTAACACCAACTTTTATTTAAATACTTTTATATCAAATGAAAGAATTGAGCTAGTGACATCTGAAAAATTATTGGGTCTGTTTATTGATAGTCATTTAACATGGACAGATCAAATTAATAAAGTATCTAGGACAGTATCAAATAGAATTAATTTGCTTCAAAAAATTCGTAAACTTTTGCCGATGCATGCACGAATTATATATTTTAGCTCTTATATATAACCTCATTTTGAGTATTGTTGTACAGTATGGGGAAATTGTAATACAAATGGGATTGAAAAGCTCAATAGACTTCTTAAAAAATCAGCAAGAGTTATATTAGAAGCTGATTTAATGACTCCTTCTTCTCTACTCTTTAATTCTTTAAAATGGTAAGATATTGAAAAGAGAATTTGTTATCAAAAGGCTATTCTTGTATATAAGTCATTAAATGATATGGTGCCGTCGTATTTGCAAGATAGTTTTCATTTTGTTGATAATACTTCTTATAGTTTACGTTCCAAAAGTAACAGCATGTTAACTTTATCAAAACCAAATACAAATTCTTTGAAAAAAAACATTTTATATTCTGGCTCACAAATTTGGAACAGCTTACCATATGATTTGAAAGTTTGCAAATCAATTAAACAGTTTAAAGAAAAATGTTGTGCCTACTTTTTAAATGGTAATAAATTGCAAAATACTAGAATAAGTATATATGAATCTTAATCAAATACAATTGAATTGTTTTATACAGCTTATATGGCAAACTGTTTGTATATATTATATGTAATTTTATGATTTATGCTTGTATTTTAGGACCCACAGGAAGATTAGTTTCGGCTAATGGGGTTATCCTCTTGAAATACAGATTATTTATTTATTTATTTATTTATTTTTAACCACGAAATAGCTATGTCGTGGCCACGAGATACTAACTCGTTCCCACGACATACTAAGCCGTGGCCACGACATAGCTATGTCGTGGCCACGAGATACTATCTCGTTCCTACGACATACTAAGTCGCGGCCACGAGATAGCTATCTCGTTCCCACGAGATACTATCTCGTTCCCACGACATACTAAGTCGTGGCCACGAGATACTAACTCGTTCCCACGACATACTAAGTCGTTGCCACGAGATAGCTATGAGTGTGAGCAAAGCTCGTTTTTGAAGGTTTCTAAGTGTATAAGTATCTCGTGGCAACGACTTGGTATGTCGTGGGAACGAGATAGTATCTCGTGGCCACGACATAGCTGTGTCGCGGCCACGACTTAGTATGTCGTGGGAACGAGTTAGTATCTCGTGGCCTCGACATAGCTATCTCGTGGCCACGACTTAGTATGTCATGGCCAAGAGATAGAAAAAAAATTTCACATGTCCCCTTCATGCTTCCGCAGAAAACTAAAAATTTAATAAACAGTTTTCCCCCATTTAGGCTGGATCAAATTATGTGGAATGGTTGTATAAAATGCACATAAATCTCAATTGTCAAAAGATGGAACTCGTCTTTGCGTAAATATGTTTTTCGTAGCATTTTATAACTTACTCCTCTATACAATTAACTGCACTGACCAAATGGACGGATAATTTGATAGTACAACAATTATTCGAGGCCGAAATAAAACGGTGTTTGTAAGTATTTTCGTGGAGTTTTGGAACAGATTACATGGTAAGCTAGGTTAGGTCACCTTTGGAGCAATACTATATATCCTTGTAATGTTTTTAGTGAACGTTTTTTGCCACAATTAGTAATTAGGAAAGAGCTTGACTTGGCCTGTTCGTTTCTTGGACATCACAAGTTCTTTAATATAATAACAACATACAAAGGCATATTTTGCACCCATCTCTTTCAATTTTTACTTAATTCTTTCAACAGACAATTAAGGATGTGACTTTTTGCACTTTTTCGTTTTTATACAATAAATGGTAACTGCGTCTTTAATAATTTCAAAACACGCTTGCCAGTTAGTCATTCGTAGGTTGTCGAACTTTCATATTTGTAATGACGTTTAATTCACTGTTAATAAATATATTTCCACAAGTGCTGTTGTGATATGGAGAAGAGGACCATACACAATAGCTACAGCTTCTACGGAGTTGAAGAGTAGAGTACATGTTATATTAAAGTTCCAAAAGTGAAATTTACCCGTGTTTTTCATTTTGAAACGGCCACTATTCAAGAAATTCTCCAGCGCTCATTTCTGATCCTTCTTTTTTATTTTATACCACTGAAAAGAGCATCACAAATATATTCTCCCAGTAATTTTAAAATAATTTTATAAATTTCAAATGTTTTGATTGTAATGATTTAAATACAGACTGAAATTTTGACACAAATTGTTAGAAAGTATGTAGAACAATTTTACGTTGTAGTTTTGAGTTAAATTTAAATTGTTACAAAATGAAAACTGCCAAACATGAAATTATTTGTAAATTACTGAAACACTTTCATGCTCCTTGTAGCAGTCAAAAAATGCAAAAATCTAACAAAAAATAAATTCTTCAGAATTTTTTATACAGCGACTGTTTTTACATGAAATGTACATGTAAACTATTTAACTTTTAAATCATACTCTGATGGCCCATCAACCAGTATTGATCACATTCTGACAAACCGTAATTTAATACAAAAAATTAAGCAAGCTGAGGTTATAGATGACCACACTTTTGCCTTATCTGATCATCATCCAGTGATGTGCACTTTCAAAATTGAAACTTCGATTCTAAATTCAAAAATTGAAAATACAATTAAATCTGTAGCATGGGAAAAGACCATTTCAACTGGAAAATTAAATGACTATACTTATGCTGTTTCGCAAAACTTATGGAGCTTGCACTTTCCTCAAGTAGACTCGGCAATGGAGCTCGAACATTACTATACAAACATTTTAGAAGCTATTAGAAAAGCCGAGGAAGATACATTACCCCATAAACGTTTTGTGTCACATTGTAAACCTTATTGGAATGATTCTCTTACAGTTTTTCGTGATCGTATGCGTGATCACCGAATCGAGTGGATTAACAACTGTCATTGCTATGAAACCGACTGTTTATTCTATAAACGTTATAAGTCAAGTAAAAAGGATTTCCGTGATGCATTGAGATCAGCTCTGGATGAGTACGAGAGCTCAACTGCAAGGCAAATAGAGCATGACACTGACATTGATCAAAAGGCCGTATGGGCAATCTTAAATCGACGTAAAACAAACTCCTCGTCTTGTAAAGCCTTGGTGCGTGATAACATAATGATTACAGATAACCAAGCTATAAGCGACATATGGTACGAACATTTTAAAACTGTGTTTAGTCAATCTGTTTATGAAGAACCAGGACGTGATGATTTCATACACCAGCAAGTATTATTAATTCGTAATGAAGTATTGAAGTCGCGTAATCAGGATGAAACGATGGTCAAACTTTCTGACGTATCAGCTATATGTGCAAAACTGAAAAACAATAAAGCTTGTGGTCATGACTGTATTGCGTTCGAGCACATCAAATATGGTGGCAATCTTCTTGTTAAACACTTATGTCATTTATTCAATCAGTGCTTACATCTTGCATACGTACCAAAAGACTGGCAAAAGAGCATCATAATAGTTTTATACAAAGGTGATAGCAAACCAAAAACTGATACTAACTCTTACCGAGGTATATCTCTCGTACCAAGCATCACCAAAGTGTTTGAAAAACTATTAGACTCATTACTTACCTCTTTGCGACCCGACTTCCCTAACGCTCAACAAGTTGCATATCAAAAACAACTGTCAAGCATGAATGCATCATTCAACCTTCAAGAAGTGATAAATCACCACGTAGAGAACAACGGTACTGCTAACGTTATTCTACTTGACAGCACAAAAGCTTTTGACACAGTTCCTCATGACGGATTAAGAATTAAACTTTTTAATTATGGTGCAAC
>MJUU01069463.1:15727-38219 GCA_002080025.1 Modiolus philippinarum | reverse complement strand
CCCGTAGGTAGTAGTTGATATGGGAAAAAATCTGCGGTTTTCAAAAATCGTTTTTTGAAAACCGCAGATTTTTTCCCATATCAACTACTGGGGGTCAAGGCAAGGATACTGCGCACTACCTTTAATATACATGAACTTGTGTGTAGTGTATTAAAAGATGATTCTTTTATTAATAAAATTGTTCCCAAATTGAGTAGTTCTGTATGTGACCAACTAGAAATAGAATGTAAACAAATAATTGACACCTTGATTAAGCCTCTCCAAGAAACTGTAAACAAACAGACTGAAATTATTAATGAACAACAGGTTGTAATAGACACACATATTATAAAATTAGTGGAACATGAAACAACTATAAATAGGCAATCCTCAACCATTGCCGAGTTGCAGGATGTTGTTGATGATCTCCAAAATCATATTTATGAACTGGACAATAGGCTTGACGAACAAGATCAATATTCTCGTTGTACAAGTTTACGATTTAGTAACATACCTTGTCCTGATCCAAGACAAGTAAACAAATTAGATACTGACAAAATTCTTATGGATATTTGTTATAAAAAAAAACTTGAGGTCCCTATCGTTCTGTCAAATCTTAGACGTACACTACCTACTGGCAAAATCAGAAATTGTAAAGTACAGGTGATTGCCAGGTTTGCAACATACACACAACGTAATACAGTTGTCTTTGCAAAAAACAAACTTAAAGCCAATCCTGATAAAGTATTTATTACGGAAAATGTGACTTCTAGAAGACAAAAGATTGTGGTGGAGCTGAGTTATTTACGTTCAAAACAAAAAATGCAAGCGTAATGGTCAAAGGATGGCCGCATCTTTGCTATTGGTTGCAGCAGTGCCTCCGTTGTAATGATTTGTATGGACGATATCCGGAAGCTTCTAGAATGATGCTCTGATATTCAGTTACTATTGTAAATAATCTATCGTGTCCGTTCTAGTTTTTGACGTGTTTAATAACACCTACTGAACTCTGTTTAAGAACAGTTAAGTCTTCATTATTTTATTTGGACGTTCTAAAAACATATCAATTTAATCATGATAATTATCTTTTAATAAGTATGTTGTGAATAGATTTTCAGAAACCTTTATTCCAATTTCTATATCCATTACTTAATAGTATATTCATGAATTTTGTCTGTAGTTAGACAAATTTTCAATTCTTGATTGCACAATCTCAAAAATGTAGTTGTGAATTGTAAATGCGTTTTGATCTGGTTTGTAGCTAGGCCGTCATAAAATGTGTCAAACGTGGTAAATTTATTATGTGTTAATGGATTTTCTGTATTTTTTAGTAAACGTTCTTACCTTATATTATCAACTAAATTCATATATAATCCAGTGATGTATTTCCAGAAATGAAATTGATATATAACCCAGTAATTTATTTCCACACAAAATATTACAACTCAATAATAAATCCATAATGTTTACAAACACATATATGTGCTGCTACACATCATTACTTTGGTATGAATGTCCACTCGACTTTCTTTTTTTTCTCTCTTTCTTCGGCGACTATTGGCATATTTAATTTTATTGTATATGTTACTTATTTGCATAATAACTATAAATACAGAAGTTACTGTGCATTTATTTACTTGTTGTGTATTTATTTATCATTCATTTACTTATTTATTTACGTATTTTTTTATTTAATGCTTATAATCTTATATGTATATTATCTGTGCACTGGCTGTTCTCCAAAGGACAATTCACAAGTCGTGTATTTGCTTTGTTCGTGTGATTGTTTTTATTTATATTTTGCTTATATGCATATCTCTTTTTCTTTTTTCTTGCTCTGGAAGCTCTTTTTTCTCTATATCTGAATGTGATGTGATCGTAAAGATATTCTGTCTATATTTTCTCCATTGTCACTTTGTTGGATACATGAATATCATTTCTTTGCAATTGTTCGACAATGGGTAATGATATAAATGCGTACAGAGTGGCAATAGGCATGTTTTACATCAGACTAACATTTAATGTCAAAGTGTTTATTTTGAATCATCATGGCTTCAAAAATCTATTTTATTGTTGATATTTATATTTCTACCTTCTTTTCTCGATAGATATATGTTCGTTTCTTTCTATAAAAACATTTATGTTACTACTTCTTCATTCATGTTACTACTTCTTCATTTATGTTACTACTTCTTTAACTCTTAAGCCGCTCTTACACTACACCGTATAACAAACGTATGAGGAACGGATATCATTTTCATACGGTGGTAAATATTTTTGTTAGTTCACGAATTACAATGAAAACGCACAAAAACCGGAGGTATACAGTGCGTATAACGTACAAGCACAGTCCTGGCACCGAATAAACCGAAGTCGAGCCGAACTGACACCGGAATTCTACCGGTCGAGCACCGAATAAAACGTATTTATAACGGTTACGTACCTGACGAATACCGAATAAAACGGATTGCTAACGGAAACGTACCCTACAAGCACCGAGTAAAAACGAATTGAATAAGTGCTAAGTGAAACTATCGACTTTAAAGGATACTGGTGTCTTTTGCCCGTTCAAAAGCTTATTTTACACAAATAATCACTACGGCGTGCTTGACCAATCAAATTCATTTTCGCAACATAGAAAGGCAAGAGAATGACCCAAGAAAAGGACTGTCGGGTTACAGATAACCTTGTTCACCATCATGCCATAGACCCATGGCAAAACTGCAAATTGGAAATACCCAAGACCAAGATCGGGTTCGGGTTAAAGTTATACAGTCCCTATAGTAGTGGATGCTTCTTAACCTATATAATGATTTTAAACGGTGAGAAAACGGAGAGTGTTTTGATTTTGACGTTTTGGTTATATGTCAGAATAATAATTTTGATTTTGATGTTTGGGTATATGTCAGAATAATGTTGCAATATAAATACAAATAAACAAACACTTCATATCTCTCGTAATTACTAAATTAAATACTAAATTTTAAAAATATTACTGTATAGCACCTTATATTGGATGATCACATAATAAGTAACCGTTGTAAATTCGTTTTAAGCAAAATAAGAATGGTAGAAGCAGGTCAAATTTTAAAAGGTAAAAAAAGGATAACATATACAAAGTAAAAAAAAAAGATAAATGGCCGACTAAAATTCAGAAGAAATGAACAGATAGTTTGGCTCAAATAATTAGTCTAACTATGAGGCAACCACATAAATTCTGTCACTCTTCAGTGGTTCAAGTTCCTCTCGTTCTTGCAGGACCATCATTTTGGTTTTTCCATCTGGTTGCCTCATAGTTGAAGCCATAGGGTCGAAGATATGGGTCTTTCTTTCTGTTCCTTTCTTGCGATTTTTAGCGTTTGTTTTATTATTTTTTTATATTTTATATCTTATGATATTATCTTTTAATTGTGGCCTACTTTCACGATTTTTATTTTGTTTATTACATATTAATTTTGGTCATTGCACAACATTTATTTTCATAAATTCGTTTTATTCGGTGTACGTCCGGTTGGTTTCCGCTGTAAGTTCGGAACTCGAACGGTTTATCTTTTATCTCTTCGGTAAAAGTTCGTTTCACCAATTTAATCTACCGTACATTAACTGAGGCAAGACGGACAAGTAACGAATGAATAACGTCTGACGCATGAGAACCGATCAAAACGTACACCTACCGTACATTCACTGGATATTTTGTGCGGTATATGTCCGTTCCAAGTTTGAACATGTTCAAAATTTTTCACCGTACGAAACGGACATTACCGTTCTTGTACCGTATTCACCGGATAAAGAACGGACGACAAACGTCTATGAACGGAGACGAACGGATGTAATTTATTTTTTTACGTTCGGCGTTCGTTTGGGTTATACGGTGTAGTGTAAGAGGGGCTTTACTTCTGAGTAATGATGTTGCTGAAAACCCCGGACCGAGTATCGACGAGGATTTGACCATTTTCCATATGAATGCAAGAAGTAATAAAAACAAATTTGACTATTTAGAAATTGTAGCTCATGATGCATCTGTTATATGTATCACCGAAAGTCATTTAGATGAGAGCATCCTGTCACAAGATATTTTAATTCCTGGTTACAACGAGGCTCTCAGAAACGATCGAAATTGTTTTGGGGTGGGGTTTAAGTTTACATTTCTGACCAAATATGACCAAAAAGAAGACACGATCTAGAATTTATTGGTGGGGAATTAATTTGGGTCGAAATAAATTTTCCTAGTCACAAAATTTTAGTTTGTACTGTATATCGGTCACCCGGGGCAACTCAGGTCTTTTTGAAAAACTTTCACATTTCGATTGAAAGGGCATTCGAGTCTTCTAGTAGGATTGTTGTAACTGATGACATAAATGTTAACCTCTTGTCGGAAAACAATACCCGTTTGTATGATATTGTGTTTAATTTTAACTTGTCTAATTGTTTCTTCGAACCAACAAGGCTAAATGCATTGCTCGATCCTGTTCTTTTTTCCGATGAATGCGAAATTATTTTTTCAGATGTCATAACTCTTGATCGAAATATAAGCGATCACGATGCTACAATGGTTACTCTTAAAATACCATATAATCTTCGACATGATTATGAGCGGGAAGTTTGGTTATACAAATATTGCGACTAGGACAGTTTAAACTTTTGATTGGGAAAATATTTTGATGTCTGCTGAAGATATTAATGAAATAGCTAATGTACTCACAGATAAATATCTTGAAATTGTTAAAAAAAATATATCCCGGTTAAACTCGTAACTATAAGACTAAATGATTAACCGTGGTTCAATTCAACCGTAAAGAAATGCGCTTACGTGACAGGCTGAATAAACTTGTTATAAAGAATAATACTTCCAATATTGTAAATAAATACAAAACACAAAGAAATAAATTAATAACATGGTCAAACATGCAAAAGAATAGTTCTTCTTAAATGCTAATAATGTGTTAGATAACGAAAGGAAAAATCCTAAAACTTATTGGAAATTAGTTAAAAGCTGATGGGAAATTGCAGTCATTCGAATATACCCCCACTCCAAATTAATCAATCCGGAATATTAGTTGTTGATGAAAAAGATAAAGCTAATTTATTAAACAACCTCATTGAAAACTCTGATTCCGATCCTCCAAACATTATTACTCGGACAGATAATACGATGGACATTTCCAACTTCACCACTACTGAAATACAAGACATTCTTGGTAAAGCTGTTGGACATGATAAAATTAGTCATCATTTATTAAAAAAATACCACAGGGAGTAATTGTAAACCCCTATTATTATTTAATTTTTCATTTAAACAGATAAATTTCCTGAAATTTGGAAGTCCGCCACTGTTATAGCAGTTCAAAAAAGGCTGCAAATCAGACTCTTCAAATATAGACCGATCAGCTTATTGAGTTGTATTGGTAAAGTGTTTGAACGCGTTGTTTTCAAATATATCTATAACTTTCTGATAAATAACGCCTTATTGTAAATTGCTTTATGCATAAGCATTCGACTGTACACCAACTTATAGAAATATACCATAATATTTGTAAAGGTTTAGAAATTAATGAGAATGCATGTACAGCATTCTGTGATATATCAAAAGCTTTTGATCGTATTGGGCACAAGGGATTAATTGTTAACTTAAAAGCATATGAAATTTCTGGTAATCTTTTAAACTGGCTACAAGATTATCTAAATAACAGATGTCAAAAGGTACGTCTTTGCAATACTCAATCTGAAGAAGGAAAAATTAAGGGTGGAGTACCTTAGGGAACCTTTATTGTTCCTTATTTACATCAATGACTTAGCTGATAATACTGAAAGTTTGACTAGATTATTTGCTGATGATACATCACTATCTCATTCTTCAAAATTTACAAGAAATCGAAACTAAAATTAATTGAGACCTTTCAAAAAAATACAGGAGTGGTCTGAAAAGTGGTTAGTTGATTTTAATCCTCAGAAAACAGAATGTTTATTTTTCTCAAATATTCAAAGTGTTAATAAACCTTGCATTTTGATCTATAATGAACGTGTCAAATTTGTTGACGACCATAAACACTTAGGAGTAACTTTCTTAGCCAGTTGTAAGGGGAATATCCATATTCAAAATATTCTTAAGAGCACAGCTTCGTAAATTCAAATTTACGTTACTAGGTATAATTTAGAAAAAAATTACTTTACATATATAAGACCCCTATTAGAATGTGTATGTGAACTGTGGGATGGTTGTTCTATTTGTCGTAATGACTTTTTTGCCTATGTCATACTTGGACTTTGGCTCTGGTTAAAACGAAGAAGAGTTACAAATTAAAACAACTTTTATTCTCTGAGAATCTCCATGTAACTGAAGATTAGGACACAACGGCCTAATTTAAACACAATCATTAACGTGCTTGGAGATCCCAGGAATTCTTCGTTTTACCAATGAAAATCTTTGTTATAAATAATATTTTTGAAGACTAAAATATAATTTTTTTTTAATTCTTTATTTTTATTTCCTTTTTACACAATTCATTAACAGCATGAACAGTATTAATATTAAATTTCACAGTATTGTCTTTGATTTTATAGCACTATACTAGAAGGAAGGAGAAAAAGAGATTCAAAGAACAGGAGTAATAAATACAAATGTATTAATTAATACACAACACACCATTCGCCATAGGCAATTTATATAAAAAGAAACCCAAACATATTATATTATTTGAGGATTGATTTTTTTTTTATTTACTTGTCTGTGATGTCTATATAATTGACCTCCAGTCCTGATACTTCATATATTTAAGTAGATAAGATAAAAACTTGTGATTTGAGGGGAAATGAATACAGCAGAAAAAAAACAACTATAATTATGACATACCAATATAATATTATAAACATTATATAATGATGGCTTGGAGCATTCATTAATGTCCTCTCCCCTACCTGAATGCACACCAAGCTCTTAAATATAATACGGCATATTATATTAGAGTTACTTCCCCTCTTACACAAGTACTTGTTTTATACAGTCCCATTTTTTTAACCTTTTTTCACCAACTGCAGGCGGATTGAAGAAAACAAAAGACATTTTTTCGATATTATGAACATTTTTAAGCATATTTAAAGCACCAACTGCTAAAGGTGGGAATAATTCATTTTACATGTATATATATAGTATTTTAGAATAGTTAAGATGCAAGTTTCTGTCTTGGTACATAGAGAAGAGCCAATTAAAACATTCTGTGCTGATAATGGTAGTTGAAAATGACATAAATTCATAAAAATTTGGTTGACCTCAAACCAAAAACTTTTTACTATGTTGCATTTCCCAAAAATATGAAAGATGGTCTCTTTTATTTCATTACAGAAGCAACACAAATGTGTTTCTTTCAATTTACATTTATACAACAGAGAATTAGTGCCAAGTATTCCATGTAAAATTTTATACTGAAAGATAATACATTTATTACTAACTATAGATTTAAAAGGTTGCCCATAAATAGTTGACCAATCTTCTATTTCAACATCTAAAATTTCATTCCACTTAGTTTGCTGTTTTAAAGCTGATTCTGAGTAAAACAATATAATTTTTTTGTAAAAAAGTTGACTACAATGTACATTTACTATTTCTCTTTACCAACAGAAAATTATCTGATACTATTTCGTCTTTCTTTGTTGTCAATGGTATGAGGTCTTTCCATTGTTTTGGTATTGCATGTAAAACACTATTAAAAGTAAGAAAATTGCATCTTATATTAAAAGTATCATTTAATCTTTCACGTGTCAAAAATTGTTGATTATCATCAATCAGATCGTTAATGAAAAATAATCCCGCCTTACACCATTTTTCATAAAAAATGATCTTATTATCAATCTTTATACTATTATTAAACCATATGGATTGGTCCGAAACATTTTGCTCATTGTTGGAAGACTTTGAACTTAAAAAAGCCCAGTTTTTAATAATATCTGCCCAAAATTTGTTAAAATAACTAGAAATTTTCAATAACCCTTCCGGGGCCATCATCCATATTTTATCCCCACCATACCTATTATATTGCTCTGATAATAAAATTTTCCATGGAGAATTATTTAATGGATCCAAAAGTTTGTTTATCGAAGTCATTTTTAAACTAAAACAGAAAGATTCTACATGAGGCATCCTTAATCCCCCATCTTCATAATTGTTAATTAAAACATTTCTTTTTATTTTGTCCGGTTTCCACTCCATACAAAATTATAAAACATGTTTTGAATATCTGTCAAAAATTTCTTTGGTGGATTTGGCAATACTGTTAAATATTGTATAATAATTGGTAGTACTAATGATTTTATAACAGTGATTTTGCCTATGTAAGTCAAATTTCTATAGTTCCATGATTTAAGTAAAGCTGTCATTTTGTCTTTTTTCTCTTCAAAATTAATAACAGTTTTCAGCAAAGATATCATATTTTATCCCTAATAGCTTAAATTTTCCTGACTGATTCCATTTTAAAGGTTTTTCTGGTAGCAAGACTTCTGCTGAATGTTTTTTTGAACCAATCCATATAGCTTCTGTTTTGTCAAAATTAGCTCGCAGTCCAGCACATTCTGAAAATTTATCTAACATAAATACCGATTTCTCTAGGGAACGTTCATTATCATCTAAAATAAGTGACGAGTCATCTGCATACTGAGAAAGTAAGAATTCTGAGTTGTCTATCTTTATTCCATTGATTTCAGGCTCAAATTTCATGCAGCACTCATGAGTTCTAAAGAGAGTATAAAAAGATACGGGGATAAAAGATCCCCTTGACGTACCCCCCTTCCCACTTTAAAGAAGTCTGAACAGTGGCCGTTATTTATAATGCAACTTTGTGCATCAGAATATAAAGTGCTGACACATTTTCTGAAATATTCACCAAAACCAAAGAAAGAAAGGGTTCTATCAATGAAAGACCATTCAAGAGAGTCAAATGCCTTCTCAAAATCTAGCAGAATTAGAAGACCAGGTATCTCTTCTTCTTCAGATTTTTCAATAATATCAAAAATTAGTCTTGTACATTCCCCAATGTATCTTCCTTTCAGAAAACCAACTTGTGTTTCATTGATAATTCTATTCAAAATTGGCTTGATTCTATTAGCCATACACGCAGAAACGATTTTTGTGTCGACATTCAACAAAGTAATTGGTCTCCAATTTTTCAAGTAAAATTTTGATTTCCCCTCTTTAGGTAAACAAGTTATAACCCCTTGCCGTTGAGATACAGACATAATACCCTTTTCTAAGCTATGATTAAGTGATCTGATTAGAAATAAATGTATATCATTCCAAAAAAAATTATAAAATTCAATAGTATATCCATCTAAACCTGGCGACTTTCCATTTTTCATGTTTTTTAGTACATTTAGGCATTCACTTTTGCTTAGGCTTCCCTCTAAGCCTGAAGTTTCATTATCTGTAAGAAAATTTATAAATGGATTATTTTTATCAAAAAACAATTTTTCATGCTCCTCTTTAATCTCAAGGTTACGGGAAGTATATAATTTTTCATAATACACTTTTTGCTCATTCAAAATTTTAAATTGGTCAATCAATTCCTCTCCTTCATCAGTTATTAATTTAGGTATTATTTTTTCTGTGTAATTTCTTTTTTCAAGATTACAAAAATAGTTGGTACATTTTTCTCCTTCTGCTGCCCATTTAGCTTTTGTCCTAGCCATGATTCCACTGACCCTTTTCTCCCTTAAAGATCTGAGCATATTTTCAGTATCCATGATTTCATTTTCAAGATCTATACCAGGATTATAATTATATTGATTTTGCAAAACAGACAATTTTTCATTCAGCTCTTTTTCCTCCTTTTGGTTTTCTTTTTTTCTATATGATGAATAGGAAATTGTTACACCCCTTATCATACACTTCAATAGTTCCCAAAAGGTATTTGGGTCTAAATTTAGTTGAATATCCTCTCCATCAGTATTGTCTATTGTATATTGACTGATAGTTTCTTGGATACATGACTTTACTTGTTTTATATATTCTTTATCATATAAAAGACTATTATTAAATTTCCAAGTACCCCTACCCCTCGTCTAATTACAGAATTGGAGTACAAGATACACTGGGGAATGATCCGACCTATAGCTTAAATCTATATCAGCCTTTTTAACAAAGCTCTCAAAGTCAGAAGATATAAGAAAATAGTCTAGGCGACTCTGTTTCAACTCTGGGCCTCTCCAAGTATAACGCCTTATATCAGTGTTGCAATCCCTCCATATATCAACCAAATCAAGCTCATTTTTAATTTCCTGTAATTTCTCATTTGCTTTAATATTATTTTTTGATTTATAATTAAGAGTGTCTAAATTATAATCTTGTACCACATTCCAATCCCCTCCCATTATAATAGAAGAATTATTTATTTCCTCTATTTTTGATTCTAGGTCTAAGAAAAAACGAGGACAATCATTATTTGGTCCATAAAGTGCGACTAAAGTCATTCTATAGTCCTGTATAGTAATATCAAGGATAATAAAATTACCATGATCATCCTTTATTTCTTTATGTATTTCATAACTAAAAGTATTTTTTAATAATATAGCCACACCTCTACTGTTGCTGGAGTGCGAGCTAAAGTGAACTTTATACCCCCATTCATGTTGCCACTGACGTTCTTTCTCTTTTGAACAATGTGTATCAACCAAGAAAGTAACATCATATTTATCACGACATCTAACGAAAAAGTCTCGTCTTTTCTTTTCATCAACAAGTCCCCTGCAGTTGAGTGAACCTATCGTTACGGAAGTCATATTATATATTCACAAATATTAACAGTAAAATATATGTCAAGGACTGGAGACAATTTATTCTGAACATAAATAGTAAAATCTAGTTCAACGTCAATATCTATGAATATGAATAATAGAAATGGTTTATTATGTATGCAGGTATGTATAGAATTTGCTTGTTCAATGGTAAACTTTGTTCCTGTGAACGATTCTTTGCTTATAAAGAGAAGTGTAAGAAAGGAAAAAATACATGTATATACACCCCCCAAAACTATCGACTTCCTTCTTAATCCACTAGATTTCATTTATATAAAAAATAGAAACAAAAACACCCTCCTGAATAATGTCAAAAACAAAAGACATCTAGATACATCTATGTTATCCATATCTCTTTCTGTATTTACATATCAATATATAAACCTGTGCATATGAGTGACACATACATAAATGTAGACCACAACTGTAATACCGATTGCATCCTACTTTTGTACACCAAAAAACCCGTCTTCTGTGATTTCTAATTTATTCATTTGACATGCCAATTATTAAATACAGACCGTTTCATTAATTCAAAACTGTAAGTAACACCCTAGTGAAATTGTTGAGCCCTTTTTAAGAGTTGGCTCCCTTTTTCTACTCAAGTAGTGCCTAGCCCCAGCCTCGTTCATTGGATTCTGATCAGCAATTCATGTTACTCAGATTCATAGACTGGGGAGTAAGCTGGAGCTACTGAGCCACGTTAAACGTGTTGGTGCTTTTACTTTTTACCATAATTTTATTTCGTTCGAGAATCTGTCGTCTTACAAAAACTGAAATATAATTGGTTAGATACTTAACAGACACTTAGTTTCTAATGTCAGCAAATCTGACAACCTAGATACCTAACACTCAATTAACAATCAGACTAATTTGACATTGACTTCTAATTAGGAACACCTGCATTAACCGAGAAAAGCCATTTAAAGTATTGAGTAATTTTTCGTCAACTTTTGACACTTAGTCCATTTATCTTAAAAAACTAGGTATAAATAAATGGAATAGATGATTAATTGAAACAATTTTGATAAAATGAATAAAAACACAATTTTCCCGTAAAATAAAATGTTAACTTTTATATAAACCTTCACGGCTATTTATTATTTTTGCAAAGTTATAGAAAATTTTGAATTTACAAAATTGGAAATATAACATATTCAAAGTGTAAATAAAATTGAACAAATTTAACACGAGGCAGCTAGGGTAGTGACTGGCTTGCCCAAGTTCGCTAGCATCGAATCGCTGTATTTTGAAACTGGTTGGGAATCAATCTAAACGTAAGAAAATGAAAACTGTCCATCATATTTACAAGATTGCTTATCTACCTTTTTAAGACATGATAATGTATATAACTTACTTAATCAATTAGATATAAAAGTGCCTCGAGCTAGACTACAGACTTACTCAGATTCCTTTCTTCCGTCAACTATAAAACTCTGGAATGAATCAAATCAAGATATGCCTAAACATATTTGAGAAAACTCTGAATAATGATACTTTTCAAGTTCCATTGTATTATTCAATAGGCTGTAGAAAATTAAATATTATCCAAACCAGAATAAGACATAGATGCAGTAGTTTAAATGCAGATCTATTTCATGTAAATTTATCCAATAATCCTGGTTGTATTTGTGGATGGCCTATAGAAGACGCTATTCATTACGTTTTAGAATGTATTTTTATACTGAGAAAAGAAATGAATTGAGAGACTCCCTTAATTTCTTAAATGAGCTTAAAATTGAAACAAAACTATTTGGTGACCCCTTTCTAAATGATCAAACAATTGAAAAGATATTTAAATCATTTCAGCGATCTCATCCTAAGCTTCCAGTCTTTTTCTCTCCTCTATCACTTTTATTTTTTGTTTTGTTTTGTTTTTTGTTTTTTGTTTTTTGGTGTTTTCTTTATATTATTAAACATGTTCCGATACACTATAATTTGTATAATTGTGTTTATTCTGTAGTGTAGTAAATCTCTTGTTACTATAGATTAATGATTACTTGTTTCATATGACTTTTACATATGTGTATCTGCTGACGTATGTGTACTTGTATGGAGAGGACTTTTGTAAGTTGTAAAAACTTGTGTCCAATCCAATTGTACATATTATCGATACAATAAAATACTTTTAAAGTAAAGTCATGTAAAATATACATGTAAAATATCTCAGACAATGATCATTTATTCCATTTTGAAAACGGGCACATTAGCCTAGGTTCAAGGTATGATAATTGCATGGCGCATTTGCACGGAATATTATGAATGAATGTTATGAATGAATAGGACAATCAGCAAATCTCGGCCGAACTTGTATATAGTCAAAATAATATGAGGAGTGCTGTGAGACAGTTTGTGTAAGCATAAATAAACAAACAAGTTAAAATTCTTGTCGAACTGCAATAAAAGGTAAAACAATAAATGTATATACATATTATGATTATTATTAAAACATAAAAGACTGAGGTGGAGATGGGTCAAGATCATCCACATTGATGTCTTCATACGGCCGTGGGAAAAACAAAATGGCTTCGATGTGAAGTGTTACGTCACAGGTGGAATACAGGTAAAATACATTTGACTTAACAATGAAGGGGTAAAGAGAAAATGAAAATGAGACAAAAACTCTACAAATACATGGCAAAACCAAGCAATGGAACAACGCTTTTATTGTTGTTCTTCATCTTGAAGTCACCATGAGGCCTTCAACAAAGAGCATCACTCATACCTCATAGCAAGTACAATACGGCCCCAAGCACCGGTCCGAGCGGAACTCATTGCTAATTGCTGAGCAACGCTACATCAATGTCTTTTTTCCTTTGATCCATGGATGCGATCCATTTTTAAAGCAAAGACAATGGAGGTTATTTTCAGAATACTATGGAGGTTATTTTCAGAAAAATATGGAGGTTATTTTCAGAAAAAAAAACTTTATTTAAAAGTAAGTGGGAAACAACTAAAACCTATTTAACACATGAGAAATATAAAAATGACATATGTATTGCAGTTTCATTACAAATGTACGTGCGTCTTGTAGATTTTTGTTACAATTAATTGTTTTTGCAGATTTTACATGCAATCATTGGGTATTAGCTAAAATTATGTTCCTTTTGCTAGTGATTTCTAGTTTTGTTTTCGTTTTGTTTTTGTTGCTTTCTAGCTCTTTCTAATTAGTATGTATTGGATTTGTAAAATGCTCTATTTTCATGATTTTCATGTCCATTTCGATATTGTTTCTTTTGTTACCAAATCGATTTGATAGCATTCATATTTGTGTGACAAATTTTGTCGAGATTACAACGTGCATGACTGAGATTGTGATTTTTGAATATAAAAAAAACACATACACTCTTGGTCATAAATGTGGAATATTTTTTGCTGAGAATGCCCGAGATATGTAAGGGCTGTTTGTTTTCAGAAGTTCAAATTATTCCCTAAAAATCGCTGAAATTATTTTTGAAATCATTCTTGTACACGGTGGATATCTCGGGAATTGCATTCTCGGGATGTATTTGTACACACAATATTTGATTTCAAAAATGTCCCATTTTCACCAAAAAGTGGACTTCAGAACGGTTTGAAAGAGTGGTCTGACAGATTCGTAGAATCAGAGACTTTTGTACTTCACAGCTAGAAAACAATGTTTAAAGCAAAATATTATACTTTCATCCACACACTTTTGTGCATAATGATTCCAAACTTCAGATTTTGGCTTAGAAAATACAAAAATTCCATATTTATGACCAAGTGTATAATTTTTATTAATTTCTACCAGGGGTCTGTTATGTATACTAGTATTCTCCTATATATTGGATAAAAAACGTACAAATAATGTAACAATAATGAATTTTCCATGTGACAAACATAACCAAATGCCATGCTTAAACAATAAAAAAATAATGGTTTGCTTTTTACAATTCCCAATTTCCAATTCTCATAATCCTAAAATTGTATCTAAAAGGATAAATACAATGACGGTAATTCCAAAAGTATAGTCAGCATTCATCGCTGGAGTTGACGCCTTATCTATATGATGCAACCTTCATTTTTCCTAAAAAAAATAGACAGTACTCTGTTACAAATAAAATAATTTAGATGTGCAGTTACGTTGGTCTGTTGGAGCTCAGTGTTTTTGTTGTCTACAGTTCATAAACAGTGATAACCTAATTCATGTCTAAATTAGTAAAAAAATCTTTGAAAATAATGTATTTTTAAAACTCTACAACTTTTGTTTTCACGGACCCGTAAGCTTGTAAAGAATACTTTGGGTATAAAAATATAAAAAGGATAAATATGGATATGACAAACATAAAAAAATGAAATCCAAAAACAAATAAAATTATGATGGTCAACACACAGTCTTCAAACATGTTCATGTTTCTATTGCCTACTTCTTTTTTTATCGAAAATACCACGTTTTCTCACAAAAACTGCTGTTTCCCATAGAAATGGATAATATAAAATTTATGTCAAGTATAAAATTGCGTTCTAAAAGCAGTTTTCGTTCAAAACGCAACTGATACTTTTCACCAATGAGAAACGAGTATGCAATCGTAATATGTGATAAACCTTTAAAGATCTGAAAATTGAAAACGTAAACTGCAATGTAAACCAATGAAAAATGTTGCAGTATAAATTCTCTTTTTCTGTTTTACTATTTTATGACAATTTTATTATTTGTTTAAATACAAAAACTAGCAGATGAGTGCTTGTGGCCTTTAGAAGTAAACACGAACCGCCTGCCCTTGCAAGTTCACTTAAATAGTTCCATTTTTGCCGTAAAAATGGTAGACATGCAAATAAAATTTTTCATACCTGACACACATGCTTAAGTACAAATTGCTATATCAAACCAGAAAAAATAACGATTGAAACCGCTTACATTTGTTTGAGTCATACCAACCAAGTAAAACATTAAAAGAGAGATTTTTCATAGTAGTCACAACTGTTCTTGTCCATATCACCTAAACAGAACAATATAATAAACAATTCTTACATTAGACAAATATGTTTTAGTCAATGTTAAAAAAATGAAACATGGAAATCGAATGTTTTCATACCCGGAATCGGCTTTCAGGTCAGCACCGAAGTACTGACTACTGGGCTGGTGAATACCCTCGAGGATTAACAGTCCACCAGCAGAGGCATCGACCCAGTGGTAACAAATAACTAAATACCAAAGTCACAGTGAATTAATTTTCTGCGCAGATAAAATCTAAAGGTTTTGAAGACCATTTACTTAAAGATGTTCACAAAGTGATAGAGAACAAAAAAATTAATATGATCTAAATGTAAAGCCAAAATCAGCTAAGGACAGAGTTTTGAACGAGGGAGATACTTCTTAGTTTCAACACATTTACAAAAATGTACCAAATAGAATCGGCTTTCAGAGCACCGTAGTACTGACTAAAGGACTGGAGAATACCCTCGGGGATAACTGTCCACCAGCAGAGGCATCGACCCAGTAGTAACAAATAACTAAATACCGAAGTAACTGTGAATTTTTTCCCTGCATATGCGCATTTCGACAATTTATGTCTCTTCAGTGCAGATAAAATCTTAACGTTTGGACTACCGTTTACTTAAAAATGTTCAAAAACTGATAGATAACAAATAACCAATATGATCTAAATGTAAAGCCAAAATCAGCTGCAGACAGAGCTTTGGATGAGGGGGATAAACTTAAGTTCTAACACAATTTACTGAAAATTAGATATTGCACGGTTCCAAATAGAATCGGTTTTCAGGTCAGCACCGAAGTACTGACTACTGGAATTTTGAATACCCTCGGGGACTAACCGTCCACCAGCAGAGGCATCGACCCAGTGGTACCAATAACTAAATATCGATTTTACTGTGAATTTATTTTCTGCATATGCGCAATTCGACAACTTCGAAATCGTTTAATTGCATTTGAATCGCTACAACAGTACATTATTTGAATACTCGAGGGCGTCAATCTTGATTTGACATATGAATGGAATTTGAATGATTTGACATGACATATAAAAGTAGTATTATATACATCCTAAGTTTGTTTTCAAAATAATCTAAATGATTATTTTTATGATTATTATTAAACGAGGTAGAAAAAACATCGTCCTTCCACCATGACAATTTTGACATCGTATAAGCTGACAAGGCCAAAAAACAACATCACATTTATCTGCAAAAGACACTACATTGACTGCTTAATGAAGGAGATGGGCATTGACAAATCATTTGGCAACCCCACATACAAACTCTCCACCATAACAAGGGGGACATACTAAACAATCACAAATCAGTATTTTCTCCCTTTGGTATCACTTTGAGTGAAGAGAACAACAAACTGCCTTGTATCTACCGGGTACCTTAATTACATAAATGCCCTTACAAACAAAGATACATTGCTGGGTCTGCCAAAGGCACAACAAAAGCCCTATCTAAGCTTCTAACCTCATTACTTACTTCAGTCAAAGATGGCCTCAAGATATATAGTGATAAAGTATACTCCTCAACAAGTGGAGTGAATCAGATGCGGATTCTCAAAAACTCAAAAGACTTGTTAGGATATCTATCTTCAACTGAACTCAACCACTGCAACAGTGTCAAAACATTTGATTTATCTACTCTTTATACCATTCTTCCACACGATAAGCTAAAGTCAGTACTCCGGGATTTTAATACATCAGTCTTTCTGGAGGATGTCATTGCAATGCTGGAAGTCTTGATTGATAATATATTTGTAGAATTTGGAGGACAAGTTTTCCAGCAGACGATAGGGATACCTATGGGGACTAATTGTGCACCACTTTTAGCAGATTTGTTTCTTTATTCATATGAAGCCAGGTTCATACAAGGGCTAGTTCCGAAAACAACAAGCTAGCCAAATCCTTTAAATTCAGTTTCCGTTATATAGATGATGTTCTTTCATTCAACAATCCTCAATTTAAGGATAACCTTCATCTTATATACATAAATGAACTCGGAATTAAAGAGACCACTGATACACCATCATCAACATCATACCTGAATCTATGCCTCTACATTGACTACTCTGGACGTCTGAAAACAAAACGACAAGCGTGATGAATTCGACTTTCCAGTTTTTGAGCAGTAATATTCCCACTTCTCCGGCATATGTCGTATACATATCACAACTCATTCGTTTTTGCCGTGCCTGTAGTTTGTACAGCGATTTTGTAAACAGAGCGAAATTACTGTCTCAAATACTTTTACATCAAGGGTATGTTCAGTCACTGTTGCAATTGTCACTTCAGAAGTTTTACGGTCGTCACCACGATTTGACAGACCATTACAATGTTTCTGTTTCACAAATGAAAACATATATCTTTAGGTAGATCCAGAGTTTGTTACCGGACTGACTAACACCGACTGTGACAAAATTGCACTTTTCACCGGCAGTGTGACGGGTACCACGCGTGGAGCAGATTCCGGAACACCTGATGATACTCCCGTTTTTTAGTGGAGTTCACAGTGTCAGTGCTTTAGTTTTTAGTGTTGTCTGGTATACTACACTGTATTTTTTTAGTTTTGTCTTTGTTGATAATGTTTGTGATACCGATTTGTCCTTGTTATTGCCCTGATACTAAATATATACATAGAAGCTATTCAAACTTTCACCTTTGTAGTGTTTGAGGTTTAGAGAAGTGAAACTTACCATGGATTTTAATTGGTTTGTCTAAGGGTTAGATAATTACATTAATCAATCAGTCACAAAGCATATATTCAACACCCCTATTTTTACTGGCTGCGTGACGGGTGTCATGCGTGGAGCAGATCATGCTTACCCTTCCGGAGCACCTGATGATACCTCAGTTTTTATAGGGATTCACACTGCTTGTGCTTTAGTTTTGTGGCGTTTTTGTTCATTTTTGTTTGCTTGTTAAATCTTTGTCGTTCTGTCTCAATTCGTGTTGCTGTGAATTGCCGTGATTTTGGATTTATGATTTTAGAACTTCCCCTTTCCTCGTTCTCGCTTTATTATTCGTTTGCCGATGTATTCCCTAAGAAAAAGGCATTTTGTGGTGAAAAACGCCCAATTCTGAGACCGTTGTCTTCCGAGTCTTACAGGTTTCGTGCATGCTCATGTAGTAAGTCAAAGTAAAACAAAAGTGAAACTGAAAGTACTAGGTTAAAAATAAGTAGACAGTTTAGTCTATCTGATTCCTGCTTAACTTGTAGTGTAAATTCATCATTTTGCTTATTAATCTACTACGTAGTAAATCCTTTTTACTCAAGTGCACTAGTGTCTACAAATAAAATTGGCGTTGAACGAGTTGAACTACAAACGTGTAACCCTAATCCCTACGTTGGTTAGAGCTGTTTCTAATATAATCTAATATGGCTGCCCCGGAAAACAGCTCTGACCGAAGAGTCCAAGAAAGGATTAAGGATACCCCAAGATTTTGATTGAAAACAAATTTCATCCTAAAGTTGATTGTATTATTTTTTCAATTGTAAAACTAATATTTTGAAATTTATTTTCAGTTTTCGATGCAATTTTTTCATGCAATTAAGCATATCATTCATTAATTTTTTCGTGTGGCTGAGAATATATGATTTTATTTACATTAAAAATAGAATTCATTTATTAAGAGCCATTCTCTGTAAGAATCAAAGAATCTGCCATATGGTTGGAAAGGTGGGGTCTCAGATTTTGATGAAATTTTGTATATAAAGGTCATATGTAATCCTGACAAAAGAATAAGTTTTGTTTTTCAATTTTGAGCAGTGGTTGCTATGGTAACCGGTCATGCCCAAATATGGCTTCAAAAATGCGGTCAAAACGGCCGAAACGAGTGAAATCTAAGTAAGCTCTCAAAGAAAATACAAATTAACTGGGGTTTTATGACTATATCAGTGATTAGATAATGGGTCAATGTAACCTTTGAAACAAAAAGCAATGAAATGACTTCAGTCTAAATTTGGTTACCATAGCAACAAAAATTACTAAAAACAATTTCTAAAAAATGGAAAAATGGCCAATTTTGCCCATTTTTAAGTGTTAATTACAAAAAATTGCGTTTATAGAAATTCATTAAACTTACTGAGCTTCCAGTTTAGTATATTATCTTTAAAAAATCAAAAAATCAAAATGGTGATATTCCGATTTTAAAAAATAAATAATTTTGAAATTTGCTGAGATAGTGATTTTCAGATTTCAGAAAACCCCAAAATAACCATTCTTACTTGTATTTCAGTCCCTCTTCAGCAGATAGTATTGATATTGAGTTTATTGGTCCATTTTAAAATGAGAATGCTTAGCATATGCTAAATTTCATCTCAAGGTCATGAAACTCAAATTTTCAAGGTCAAATTTGTGTCAAAAACCGCTCGAATTCTGTATTTTGACTTGTATTTCAGCCCATCTTCGGTAGATTGTAATGATGTTGGGTATCTGTTTATTTTAAGAGGAACATGCTTTCTATAATTGGTATATGCTATATGACCTTGAAATTCCATCTCAAGGTCACAAAACTCAAATTTCCAAGGTCAAATTGTGTCAAAAACCGCTCGAAATCTGTATTTCGACTTGTATTTCAGCCCGTCTTCGGATGATTGTAATGATGTTGGGTATCTGTTTATTAAAAGAGGAACATGCTTTTTATATTTTGGTATTTGCTATATGACTTTGATGTTCCATCTCCGTGTCACGAAACTCAAATTTCCAAGGTCAAATTTGTGTTTAAAACCACTCGAAATCTGTATTTCGACTGTATTTCAGTTCATCTTCGGTAGATTGTAATTATGTTGGGTATCTGTTTATTTTAAGAGGAACATGCTTTTTATATTTTGGTGTATGCTTTATGACCTTGATATTCCATCTCGAGGTCAAGAAATGTTTGTTAAAAACCACTCAAAAACTGTATTTCGACTTGTTTTTCAGTCCATCTTCAGTAGATTGAAATGATGTTGGGTATTTGTTTATTTCAAGATGAACATGCTTTGTATATCTTGGAATATGCTTAATGGCCTTGACATTGCATCCAAAGGTCATGAAACTCGAAGTTTCAGGGTTTTGGCCACAAATATTCTCATTTCATACTATTTTCTCGGGAACGACATTAAACATGTCAGAAATAACCTTCTGGTGACATTACGTTAACAGCCAACAACCATATCGATGTTTGACCTTGAACACTGAATGTCAAAAGATAATCACAAGGCCATAATTTATCCATAAGATCAAATATTGCTACATGATTAATATTCTTGTTTTATGGTTTTTAGCTCACCTGGCTATAGCCAGGGTGAGCTTTTGCCATCACTTTTCGTCCGTCGTCCGTCCGGCGTAAACTTTTCATTCAAAGATCTTCTTCTCTGAAACTACTGAGACAATTGAAACCAAACTTGGATACAATAGTCCTTAGATGGTCCCCTGCAAAAAACTTGTTTTTCAGATCCGCGCTATATCCAAGATGGCCGCCAGCCTGGATCATAGTTTTAACATTTGACCATATGGAAAAAGACATTCAAAGATCTTCTTTTCTGAAACTGCTGGGCCAATTGAAACCAAACTTGGCCACACTATTATTTAGATGGTCCCCTGCAAAAAAGTTGTTTTTCAGATCCGCGCTATATCCAAGATGGCCACCAGCGGGGATCATAGTTTTAACATTGGACTCTATGGGAAAAGAAATTCTTCTCCTCTGAAACTACTGGGCCAATTACGGGAAAAGACATTCAAAGATCTCCTCTAAAACTAATGAGCCAATTGAAACCAAACTTGGCCAAAATAGTCATTAGATGGTCCCCTGCAAAAAAATTGTTTTTCAGATCTGCACTATATCTAAGATGGCCGCCAGTGGGATCATAGTTTTAACATTGGACCATATGGGAAAAGACATTCAAAGATCTTCTCCTCTAGACTACTGGGCCAATTGAAACCAAACTTGGCCACAATAGTCCTAAGATGATCTCCTGCAAAAAAGTTGTTATTCAGATCCGCGCTATATCCAAGATGGCTGCCAGCGGGGATCATAGTTTTAACATTGGACTCTATGGGAAAAGACATTCCAAGGTTTCTCCTCTGAAACTATTGGGCCAATTGGATCCAAACTGGTGACTTTGAAAATCAATTTGCCTCTTCAGTAAAGCTAAAACCTAAACTCGTCTCCTTGTGTCAGTTTAGTATCCTCAGTACAACTAAAACCAATTTTTTTGTTGGTGTCTACTAATACTTTATACAATTTAAAACCATAACATATGAGGCTTGTTTAGGGGGGGGGGTCTCAATATCCCATATCCCAGTAAGTCTGGACTAAAATATCCCTATGAAAATTAAAGATATCCCATTAATTATTGAAATATCCCATTTTCCCTAGTCAAAATATCCCATATCCAAGTACTTTTTGTCTAAAATATCCCATAGGGGGAGGCTACTTGCTACTATTTTACTAGAATGAGTGTGCCGCAGGAATATGGGTCATGTTTTGCAATCATCTGTCTTAAACATGGTATCTTTTTACGAGTGTTGTCTTGAAACAGGGTCATTATTTTCATATGGTCATCTGGAAGGTAGTTTTTAGTATATTTACGATGGAAAACAACAGCTATAAAACCTACTGTGAAACACACCAAACCAAGCAATGTCAGAAATAAAATGCCCATAGAAACTCCACCGGATATTTTTCTCTAGCAGGGTGTTGATTTTGGAAATGACTAAAGTCATAAAAAGGGTATGTTTTTTGTCTTTTCTGTCTTAAACAGGGCGTGTTTTTCCTTTTTTTTT
>MJUU01069462.1:196346-211555 GCA_002080025.1 Modiolus philippinarum | reverse complement strand
TAAGAATTGAATGCATTATTTTGAAGTTTCATTGGGATATGAAAGGGTTGACCGAAGCACATTTTTAATGAAGCGCGGTAGCGCTTCATGTTGAAAATGTGCGCCCGGTCAACCCTTTCATAGTCCCTATGAAACTTCAAAATAATGCATTCAATTCTTATAATTACATTTTAAACCCTAAATATAAAAAACGACTTTATTTCCAGGGAAGTACATCATGTACATTTGGATTCTATTTTTACTAATTCATTCGCCACGTGAGCACGTGGTCAAATGTGTTTCATGGGAATTGCAACTTCACATTGATATGCCACGTGATCGATGTTCACCTATCAAACTGACGGAATACAAATGAATATTCATGAAATGTAATTATATCCCTTTATAGTCTTAGTTCACATTTATTTTCATATTTTGTTGTAATTATGTTGATGTTTCATGTTTCATATTGTGTATTCATGTAACAGTTCATCTGTTGTGTTTGTGTTCACTTTCGCGGGTTTTCATGTTGTATCACTTCCTATTGATGATTAGACTTCTTTATTTGTATTTGTAATTTACTTCAGTGTGTTTTCATATGTTGTATCTCGTTATGTTGATCGTTCACCATTAATGCTTGTATGTATTGTCTAAATTGTCTTCAATATCAATTTATTTACATATTACTTCGAGTTGATTTTTATGTTTATATATATCGTTTATATTGTTTTCAATATCAATTTGTTTTCATACTATCAATTGATGTTTATTTCCATTTGTTGTTAACATTCATATCAAATATTTTGTGTTCATACATAGTCATTGATGACGCGGTTTCTGTGTTGTCATAGAAGTTTATATCAAAGTCATTAATGTTTTGTGTCAGTTCATAGTCATAGTTGACGTTTTATTATGTGTTTTCAATGAATTGTGATATCCAATATTATGGTTAGGGTAACAGATCTGATAAGGGTAGGGGTTATACATAAGGGTGAGGCTTATATACATAAGGGTTAGGGTTATTACATAAAGGTTTGGGTTATATGTATTAGGGTTAGGGATACAGCTACATACATAAGGGTTAGGGTTATATACATTAGGGTTAGAGTTATATACATTAGGGTAAGGATTATACATAACGGTTAGGGTTATACATATTAGGGTTAGGGTTGTGTGCATAAGAGTTAAGTATAGTTTAGGGTTACTTTTGTAAGGGTAAAACTAATACCATCATTGGGATATGATACCATTATTAACGTTTGTGTTTGTTTGAAAGCTTTAGGTTAGGTTATCATTAATTAATAAATAAAATGATTTTCAAGTTTAAGATAAGTATTATTTAAATCATTTGGGTAGGGACTACATATATCTTAATGATTAGTGATCATCGATGTTCAGGTTAGGGTTAAATTTGGTAAAGTTGTTCAGGTTAGAAAAATTAATTATAAAGTTGTTGGGATATTTAATAATTAGCCAAAAAAGAAATAACATTAAAATAAATAAATGAAAAAATAAAAAAATAATAATCATGAAAAATCAATAGAATAAAAAAAATTAGTGAAAATTAATAAAAAATGATAAATAAAATAAACAAAAAGTAAATAAAAAAATAATTAAGAATATAAATAAATTAATAACAGATAACGAAAATAATAATAAAAGAATAATAAAAGAAAAGAAATATATAATAGATAAATATAATAACGAAAAATTATAAATAAAACAAATACATATTATAAATATTGGTAATAATAATAATAATAATAATAATTATTATTATTATAAATAAATAATAAACAATAAATTAAAAATGAAATAAAAATAATTATAAATAAATAATAAACAATAAATTAAAAATGAAATAGAAATAATTATAAAAGTAATAATAAAAATAATTAATATGATAAATAAAAATAAATAAATGATTAAGAATATAAATAAATTAACTAACAGATAATGAAAATAGTAATAAAAGAAATAAAAACAAATAATAAATAAATAAAATAATAATGAAAAAAAATAATCAACAAAAATTAAAGAATAATAAAAATAATAATTAATAATAAAATAGTAATAATGAAATAATAACATTAAAAAGGGTTAAATAAGGTAATAATTAAAATAATATATAAAATAAATTAATAATAAATAATTAATTAAAATATAAATAAATCAAATAATGTAAAATAATAAAAAGCAAGTAAATAAAATAAATGAATAATAGCATTATAATAAATAAAATAATAAATCGATAAATAATAATAATAATAAATAAAATTTGTCATAGCAACTTAGGTTAGTTGTTGGATAAAAAGAAGATAATTCAAATAATTTTTGAAATGTGAGAATAGAACTAAATACTATGAAGGTATAGCAAAAAAAGGCAAAAATGGTTAGTGTTAGATTATAGATAGGGAAGGGTTACTGTTATTACATAAGGGTTTCTGTGACATAAGGTTAGGGTTATATACATATGGGTCAGGGTTTCTGTTATATACATAAAGGTAAGGGTTAAACATAAGGGTTAGGGTTATATACATAAGGGTTACTGTTATATGTATTAGGTTTACTGTCATAACATGAGGATTAGGGTTATATACATAAGGGTTAGGATTACTGTTATATGCATTAGGGTTACTGTTAAATAAGGATTAGTGTTATTACATAAGGGTTAGGGCAACTGTTTAGGGTTACTGTTATATACTAAAGGGTTAGTGTTATGACATAAGGGTTAGGGTTATTGCTATATAAATAAGTGTTACGATTACTGTAATATACATTAGGGTTAGGGTTACTGCTATATACATAAGGGTAACTGTTATTACATAAGGGTTAGGGTTAGGATTATATACATAAGGGTTACTGTTACATAAGGGTTAGTGTTATATACATAAGGGTTAGGGTTAAATATAGGGTTAGGGTTACTGCTATATACATAAGGGTAACTGTTATTACTTAAGGGTTAGGGTTAGGATTATATACATAAGGGTTACTGTTACATAAGTGTTACTGTTACATAAGGGTTAGTGTTATATACATTAGGGTTAGGGTTAGTCGTGAACAAAAACAACATTACTGATCTAACAACACAAAAGTTAGTGTTAGTACAAGGGTAAGTGTAAGGTTAAAGAGGTTCGGGTTAGAATAAAGACGAGACCAGTGAAAATACCAAGGACAGAAGTAGGGCGAAACCAAAGTTGAAAAACAAAACTAAAGTAGAAGGCGAGACCTAGGAAAGTACCTTGGATAGTTGTAGGGCGAGACCAGTGACTACACATGGACTGGTGAAGTCAAAGCCAAAGGCAAGGCACTCAGGACGAGGTCAAAGGTCAATAACACACTAAAGTACAACACTATAACACTGAATTCTAGGTGTAGTTAAAATAGATTAGAGTTAGTGCAAGGATAAGTGTAAGGTTAGAGGTAAGTGTTTGGTTACTGGCTGAGAGATACCAGAGTTACGGTAGTTAAAAACTGGTATATGGTTAGGGTTAGGATTAAGACAAAACCAGAGTAGAAGGCGAGACCTAGGAAAGTATCCTGGATAGAGAAAGAGCGAGATCCACGGGACCAGGCCAAAGGTCACACTAAAGTACATAAGCACCTCGTCAATAACGATTGAAGCGCCCTCTATCTGGGCACAAAAATTTCCTCCTGAACTAATTTGCATATTTTACGAAGAATTGAGGGAAAATGAAAATATTTTACAAAGAATGCACTATGGGGCTCCTCGCCAAAAGTAATCTGAGGTAACCCACTATACTACTCTGAAGCAAGCACTGTGTTGCCTAACTGTGACTGAAGCAAGCACTGCGTTGCATAACTCTGGCTGAAGCAAGCACTGTGTTGCATGACTGTGACTGAAGCAAGCACTATGTTGCATAACTGTGACTGAAACAAGCACTATGTTGCATAACTGTGACTGAAGGCGGCTCTGTGTTGCATAACTGTGACTGAAACAATCACTGTTTCGCATAACTGTGACTGAAGCAAGCATTATGTTGCATAACTGTGACTGAATCAAGGTCATTGTTGCCTACCTGAGACTTAAGCAAGATCCGTGAAACATACATGTGACTGAAGCAAGAACTGTAACACATACATGTGCCTGAAGCAAGCACGATGAAGCAAAACTGACTGTGAATTAAGAAAATAAAGATTTCAGATATACACTCAGATATACACAAAAAGCAATTTTGATAGGCATGCTTAAGAATTTATCTATTACATGGCTCAGATAAATTTGGAAATATTCAAAGAAAAAAGAGAAATGTCTTTTCAAACGTGGTCTCATGCAGTTTACAAAACAATAACATCCTATGTATACATGCTTGCGAGGGTTTGTTTTACATTCCTTGAAGAATGAACAACATCAACATATGTTCCATAATGCTCCTCTGTGAGTCCTCATTAGAATAAACTAAATTCTTTATCTTAGCGGCTGTGTACTTTTCAATAATGCTGATAATCTTATCAAATACTTTTAGTCATAATGCATCATGTTTTTTATTATTTATTTATTTATTTTTATTTATTTATTTATTTTTTGTTTTGTTTTTTGTTTTTGTTGTTTTTTTGTTTTTTCTCCATTAAGCATTTCAATAGCATGTGTATAAATAGTATATGCAAAGTTGGAAATTTAACATTCTTAATGTAATTCCTGGTGAATTTGTTTCATTTACAATTTTGATATGTACATAAGTCCACTTTGGTGTAACTGTATGACCCTAGCTGATGTCAACTTCAGTACTTTTGCGCGCTGATCCAAAGGATGGTACATGCATTTTCGACAGAGTCAAAGTTATACGACTCTATACCCTTATAATTATTTGTATTCTATATAGTCTGTAATTTGCTACTTTTTATAGGGTTAAAGTACTTCAAATCAGATTAAAAATGTAACTGTTACGTAACATAGGTTTTCCCCAATACAAAACGGAACTGACTCATGCTGTACTATATAAAACTGATTTTAATAGAAACGGGTATTATTACCGATTTTTACAGAAGGAGAAAGGTTATTATGACAAAAGTTAAATGTTTAATTTAATGTTTCATGCCCGTTTCAATATGTCTGTGGACTGTTTGCACACCCGTCTGCCTAAATTTACAAGAGGATGTAATTCTATAACCAAAAGAGAAATCATTCCATTTTAAACAAACAATATTTAACCCCTTCCCAAGAAAAAAAATCTCCATTTGTCTTCTGTTTCGACTAAATGTATGTCGTCTTCCTTGTCACAAAATGGTTAAGACGATTGTCTTTTCAGCTCAGTCATGAAGTTGAAAGATTTCCCCTGGGAATTCCAACGTGTAAAACTAAAATCAACTATGAAGCTAAACAAAGCATGTGAAATGGAGAGTAAATCATGCTCGTGTTACAAGTTGTAGACTTTTTCTGAGAGGAGTTTTCAATAGTCTGGAAATTGTTGTCATACTCGGAGACTCTGCTTAAATGTCTGAATTATTTTTCACTTTCCGTAAGTTTTTGTATAAAATGATGAGATTAGCACGTGGAGATTAGCGCTTTAAAGGTAGGTCATATTCCGTTCTATAGATAACATGCATGATACAGGTGCAGGAAGAGAGCTTCAAATCTTCCGTTCCATGTGGAATCTTCTTCAGAAAGACTTTTGGAGCTGATTAATTTGGGAAATGCACGGGGAAATGTCTGAAGCCATTTGACTTTTATAGAGCTTGGTGGTTTTCACACCCGGTTTTCACAGAGGTGTATTCTCTACATGGATCTCCACCCATTTGACGGGCACCTGTTTGCTGTCTTATACTTTTGGATATTTTCTGAAACAAATGCCTTTGATCCATGTACATGGTTTTGTGGTGAATAAGTCTTGAAATTTATGACTATATGTTTTTATTTAGACTCATATAGTTGCTACACAAAGTCATGGTGATGAATCAATTGTAATCTTTCAGTAGTGCATTAAATTTCAGTTGGTGAATAATAAATTTCACCACTTCTGCAATGTTTTGTCAATCGAGAGGACTGATTATTTGCGATATGCCAATACATTATATGACCAGCCTCCCATCCCCTTCCCCAATATGGAAATTCTATAAATAATACTATTGCCTATATTTAATACTATGTCAAGTGTGGACTAATTATATCATAACGTAACAAATCTAAATGGGGAATAACGGGTCAAATAGCGATTGCTTTATGTCAATATAGTAGCTACACCATCTGCTCACGCATATACTATTTGTGGTGTTTTCCCTTCAATTTAAATGCGGAAACCTGCTATATTGCATAACTTGTTTTCTGAAAAAGTCAGTTTTAAAAAATATTACGTAATTACCACTTTATATAGATGTAGTAAGGTGAGGTATTCACTATGTATCATGGCGGAATATCGAAATATTTCTCGGGACTTATTCACATTTTGTCCTGTGATTAAATGCCAACATATTTTAGTCAAAACCTATTTCATTCGAATAAATACGGCACTAGAAAGGATAAAACAGACTTAACATGCATACCCAAATTCATAGTTAATACATACAACCATGCCACGAAGCTCCTTGCAGTACGAAAATGCGTATAAAACAAAAGTAATATGTCGTGACTATTGTATTAGAAAAAAAATAACAAAACTCAAAGACATGAGAAGATAAAAATTTTGAATATTTTAAATATTATGGTATGTCAGTGTGTAAAATCTTTCACTGTTTATGATAAAACATTTTACATCAAGAAAAACTCGGCTCGCATTTTGATCATCAGATAAACCAGGGGGTTGAAAAATATTAATAATAAGATTTATAACAGAAACAAAGCCGCAAAAACAGTCTGTCTATGTAAAATAAAATATATTTTGCCCCATAACGCACATTTTTCTTCGGTAAAGTAAGTGAGAACCGAGCCGTCAATCCAAAACGAATAATCCAAGGACAATGGCAACATCAGAAACAAAAAAGAAACAGAGATACAACATGAGAAAGGCACAGAAAAGAAAAATGAAGACACACATACACAAAGATGAACAACACGGACCCAATAAAAAAACCATGGGTGAGATCAGGTGCACCGGTAGAGTGAGCATCTCCTGCTTCTTATAAGACACCCGCCGTGTTGAACATTTCTAATCCGGTAGTAAAGTCAAATCCGGTAGAGAAACATATTTCTCCAACCGCTCAGGAAACGTGAAAACAGGACAGAAATTAGAGAAAACAACAATTAAGCTTTAAAGGGAAAGATCTGTTGTCATCTGGGAAACAGATATCCCATAGCGGTCCACAAGATGGTGATGTCGACCGTAAAACCTCTTCATTTTGATATTATAAAAGCTATAGCAAAATATTGGCACCGTCTAGAAAATTTGGACTCCTCATTTCCTCTATTACAGCATGCTTATATTAATTCTAAAACTCTATTTGAAAAGAAAATCCCCTCATGGTATGGTTCTATCCAATTTCTGCTTAAATCCATAAATAAGGTTAATGATCTAAAATCAACAAGTAGTAATAAGTTTAAAACTACTAGTAATAGATATATACGACAGCACTTCATCGTATGGAATACACAAAAGGTCCTTAGCTCTAAAGGAAAATTAGATACTTACTGTTCTTTGAAATCAAATTTTGGGCTTGAAAAATATTTAATTAATATGACTAACTTTGAGTCAAGGAGAAATATTACTAGAATCAGAATATCTGCACATAGATTAAGTATAGAGCGAGGAAGATACCAGCGGGTTTCACGTGACGATCGAAGATGTACTAGATGTGACTCTGATACAGTTGATGATGAAAAACACTTTATTCTTTCTTGTAGTCAGGTACATGATTTACGTTTGTCAATGTTAGAAACTGCAAAGTCGCTTAGTATAAATTTTACGTCACTCAATAATGACAATAAACTATTTTGGCTTCTGAATAATGAAGACATTACTTTACTTACAAAAATAAGTAATATGATGAAATTCGCTGGTGTTTAACATTGTGACTGGTTCACCTGGTTAAGACACGAGGAAGACACTTAATATTGTATAAACAGTTTTATTATTTACAATTTGCTATTTATTTAGAAACGAATAAATATTATAAAACGTTAAAAAGTGTCCTTTAAGCATCGTCCCTTGGTGTCTTTCCCATCTGAATTACTTGCAAAATCTAACCTGTTCATTCATGTTCTTATTGATTGTGTTAAAAAAAAGTAATATTTAGTAAATAGCATATAAAAGCTGGTTCATCTGGATAAGGCACGAGGAGGAAGTTCTGCTGTAAATTATAATTTTGCACAGAATTATCCTGAAGCATCGTCCCTTGGTGCCTTCTCTACCTGAGTCATCTTGTCTAATCTATAGCAAAATTTGTACTCTATATTTCAAATGTCCACAGTGCTGGTGCCCTCTGATCACTTTATTTTATTAATATTATAAATACACTTTATTTTGATAGTGTAAAATATATATATTTATATATGTGTATTAGTCTCTGTAATTATTATTTTTGTTATGTTATGTTGTGTCATCATGTCCTCAACGGACCCTTGATTGGTTAATAAAGCATATTCTATTCTATTCTATTCTTCTGGAGGGATGACTTCAAGTTTTGGGTAGATACCCTTGTTCAGGCAAGCATAAAGAGCAATAAGTTTTCGAAATGAACTAAACTTATAGTAACTCCGATATTTTATTCCCGAGTAACCGCTACCATGCACGGCCCAGTAGTCAGTGGTCAGCCTGGTACTTAGGTGCTGACCCGAAAACCGATTTCATTTTGAAAACTTATTATACTATAACATGTATAATGTTCAGCATGAGATGAATATAACAAGCATGAAATACGTCAGGAAAAAACTATTTAGCAATTGCACTAGAGTCGAATATTTTGAACAGGCGTATTAGATATGCTTCCTAAATTACACTTGCAAAAGCAAGCAGAAGATCCCGACCATAAAGACTTTATAGAATTACCTTAACGTACAAAATGAAATTCATCTTTCAATATTAGTAAATCCCACAAAATCTATCAATTCCAATATTTTACGAAAGCATATGGAGTAAATGAACACGAGAGCATAACACATATGTTAACTTGTACTGCAATTACTTTTAATGAGCTGTATGGCCATTTCTGAAATTAATTCCTCATCCGCAGAACTAGAACCCAAACATAGGAAATCCATGATAAAACGAAAAAAAGGTCAATCATATAGATTGCAATCCCCCCGCTCACCTTTTTGGACCAACACTAAAGTTTGGTTTTGAAAATGTATATATAGGAATCATCAATAAAAATTTAACTTAAAATTAAAGTTTTTTAGCAATCTGACTATTGAAAATGATCATCATTACTGTGAGGAGTTGAAAAAGATATGGTTGCTAGGTAGAATTCCAAAAAATAACAGGTCTTTAAGACTTTCAGGAAATTCACCAAAATAAGAATCAAAGATTTTTGCAGTCTTTCTATTGAAAACAATGATTCTCAATGTAAGGAATTGAAAAGGGTATGGCTGCTAGGTAGAATTCCAAAAATAACAGGTCTTTGAGAGTTTCAGGAAATTTACCAAAATTAGAATCAAAGTTTTTTGTAATTTGACTTTTGAAAAAGATCATCATTACTGTTAGGAATGGAAAAATATATGGTTGCTAGGTAGAATTCAAAAAAAAAATAACAGGTCTTTTGAGAGTTTCAGGAAATTTACCAAAATTAAAATCAAAGTTTTTTTGCAATTTGACTTTTGAAAAAGATCATTATTACTGTTAGGAATGGAAAAAGATATGGTTGCTAGGTAGAATTCCAAAAAATAACAGGTCTTTAAGACTTTCAGGAAATTTACCAAAATAAGAATCAAAGTTTTTTGCAATCTGACTTTTGAAAATGATCATCATTACTGTTAGGGAAGATATGGTTGCTAGATAGAATTTCAAAAAATGACAGGTCTTTAAGACTTTAAGGAAATTTTACCAAAATAAGAATCAAAATTTTTTGCAATCTGACTATTGAAAATGATCACCATTACTGTTAGGAATTGAAAAAGATATGGTTGCTAGGTAGAATTCCAAACAATAACAGGTCTTTATGACTTTCATGAAATCTACCAAAATTAGAATCAAAGTTTTTTTGTAATTAGACTATTGAAAATGATCACTGATAAAATAAGGCGACAAACTTAAGGTGTAAGAGCAGTTCTAGCTGAATCGTTTTTTTTTTGTTTTTGTTTTGTTTTTGGACCCCTAGAGGCCATGCCCTGAGGGGTCATACGAAAATTCCGAAGCCCTCTGTGAAGTTCCCTCATAATATGTGAGTCGATTCCCGGGTTTCAACTTTCTAGCCCAAATAGCCTTAGGGATTTATTAGATTATTGGATATCGCGAAAATTCGTTTTCGCCCATAATTTTCCCCTAGGGCGTTTGACAGACACTCCGAACCCATAGCGCGCTAGTGCAGATCATACTCTAGTATGGTGCCAAGTTTCAAATTTCTACCTCTTATAGTTCCAGAGCTATCGGGGAGCACTACACACATATAAATAAATAAATACTTTATTATTCCAATTAAAGGGCCCATAAAGAGCAAATAATTACATACAATGAATTTAACATTAATAATTATACAACAGAATATACTATAGTATGATAATTAACTAATGAATATTAAACCATTACCCGGTTCAGAGCCAGTCAATTAATCAAACCAAACAATTATCATAATACCAGATACATGTACATACATTTGCAATGGTGTATTATTAATTTCTTCTTATGTCAAGACAATCATTCAAATAAGTTGCAAATACTTTTAGTAATTTAGTATCTTCCTGAATAATAACTTAGGAAGATGATATCGTATTGAAAAATTGTAACCTTTCTGAGTTATATTTTGGACATTCTAATATGAAGTGTTCTTCATCTTCAACTTTAGCTAAGGTGCAGTGTTTACAAATTCTTTTGGATTTTTCTATATATTTTTTTGAATATCTGTCTGTTTCCACTTGAAGAGGATGGGCACTTATTCTAATTTTACATAATGCTTGCCTTAGTTTAAATTCTTTTAAGTCTAGATACTTCTCTCTGCCAAATGAGTTTTTAAAAGAAAAATAAGTAATTAGTTTACCATGATCAGATTCCAAAGTATCTTGTCTGAAGTTAGACCAAAATTTTTGAAAACTTTTACATAGTTTGTCTTTAATTAGGTTGCAGAGAGATTTCAAGCTCATATTCAAATTAGGTAAATCTAATTCTTTTAATATACGTACTGTATTGCATAATCCCCGGCCTCTTTCGCTAAGCGGGGGGATTAAAAAATACACATAAGAAAGAAAGTCGGAAATGGGGAAAATGTCAACTTGGAGACAACACCCAACCTCCAGGTTAAAACGACCCAAAATGAAGCATCTAGGGGTCACCGTGCAACACAGTGAGGAAGCTCACACCATATAGCAAGACCCAAATGGCCCAAAAAGTTCAATGGAAACAAACCACATCCAATAACCCAAATTATTTCTATCAATTCACATGATGATAACATGTGACGATATTCCCATTTTATTGAATATTGCAATTCTTTGTTTGAAACTACATATTTTATTAACTGTAGTATAGAATGAAGATCTTGTTTTGTCTGATCATATAATCACATATATTCCCATTTACGGCTACAAGTGGCCATTGATTGATTATCCGGCTACATAGAATTCATTCCTAAATCATATAGTACTGGTATGCAAATGATTTTGTTTTTCTCACACAATTTAATCATTCTAAATTTACAAACGCCAAGAATAGTATGGGGATGGAATTTAGACAATATTGCAATGGGATGAAAAAACAAGTCTCTTTTCGGGATCTGTAAAATGCATATGTAATTTCCTTTTTCCAGTTGATTTAATTTATTGTGTGCAGATATTTCACATTTTTTTTTTATTCTGTGCAAATAGAGACATACAGAACCTTAAATTTTGTCTGGTGCAAATTGAAAATTTGAATTTATTCATCGGATAAAATATTTGTCCCAGATTAAAAAATGAAAAATTTAGAATTTTAGTGAGAAAAGATACATCATGCTATCTAAAATCGACAATTTAATTGTAACTGTCTTATATTCACATCTTTGTCATATCGTATCTTGCATCTCTTTATCAAAGTTATTATTTTTTACTTCTGTGTTAGTTATTAATAACTCGTGCATGTGCCTTTGTTTACAATGAAGACACGACAGACTTTCGGAAGATTGTTTACGTTGACTTTTGTCTGAAACGATAAGACGAAACTCGAGGCACCCCGGTAAAATGTCAAAGAACATTCCCACAATGCACAGTAACATATCCTAAAATCATATTCAAAATGGCGGTATAAATGAGCAGGTAATGAACCTCATACCAAATTAACGTCAAACACTCACGAATATCAAATTATTTTTACGCTATAATCACACTGCCTCTTCGCCATGTCATTAAGCTACATAAAACTATTGTTTTTGTCTCCATATTTCGTTGTTCGCAATCACAAATGTATTTTGAAATGCTAAAAATTCAATATGTTGACACGTCAAATGGAACTTTTTTTAATGCAATGTAAAATGCACCTTCTAACAGCATTGCCTTTGAACTGTGAAGAGTGTTCACGAGAAGAAAAATACTTCCCCATTTCTTCCTCAAAATTGACAATTTGAAGTGTGCCAAATCATTGTAATGTGTTGCATTTTTGTCGTGATCTTCTGCATTTCATAACATATGTTCAAGAAATGCAGAAGTTAAGCAGATTTAACTTGGGGGTAAAAAGAATTTTAGACATTATTTATTTTGAAATAAAATAATGAAATATTCAGTGAATTATCATGAATTATATTCAGTATCAATTATATAGTCTTTTTAATTACTCTTCTGATTTAATATTATTGATTATTGTTCAAAGTAATTACTAATAATTTAGAAGTATGTGGGCAGCAAATTTGTGAAATTTATAGCCTGGGTATATTTGTTGAATATGTCGAAAGGTATAGGTTAGTGACTCGCAATGAAAGCTTTGCTGTTAAAGAATTGTGGACGGACAATTTTACTCATAACATAATTTATTGCTGCGGTCAAGGAAGTGGCAAAACTTTTATTGTAATAAAGTCAAGATTAAGACTCCAAGCTTACACACTTTATTAGATTCATTGATGTGAAAATTCTACATTGTAGATATATCAGAAGTGAAAACCTGACAAATGTATACAATGTTGTCTTTTCACGACTGCAAGACAGCGAAAGGTAGAGAGCTTGGGGTGTAAATCTTCATTTCGATAAACTGAAGGTTTTGCCACTTCCTTTACCGCAGCAATATGATATTGCATGCATTACAAAATTTGCTATAAAATTTGTCATTGCTTAGAACCCATCCCTTTAACCTGAACTGATTGAGCATAATCAATGCACTGTTGATGTAGAAACGAAATGAAATATATTGTACAATGTACCTACATGTACATGTTCTATAGCAATCTCTATTTACAGTTAATGATCCTTGTTACGGCATTCTAGCTTACGTGAATCAGAGACATATAAAACATAGAGATTAGAAACTACGCGAAATCTCATATCATATCGCGGCCACTAACAGGAATTAAAAAGATTACAAAAAGTGGCACGATAGCCAAAGTAAACATAAAAAATTACAAAAATATGTAAAAATGAAGATAGAATAGCGAAATGACAACATCTTTTCTACATTTTACACACATCAACACATGGAAAATCATTTCCAGCTAAGTTTTATGCTGTAACCTTTGGATACGAATTGAATTTCAAAGACCATCTTCTACTCACAACTTTGAGGTTAAAGTTTTTGATGCAACTTTGACATATTTGGGACTGTTTGACACGAAAGTGAAAATTTCAAAGACCATATTTGAATTGAGGTAAACTAACAAAAAATCACAAAAATATGTAAAAACAAAGGGTGATTATCAAAATGACAATACCTTTACTACATTTTTACAAGTATCAATACCATCATTTCCAGCATTAAGTTTTTTGAGGCAACTCTGACATACCATGAAAATGAATTTCAAAGGCCATCTTCGAATAGAGGTTTTCTCACCAAAAATGTGTAAAAACGAAGGATGATAACTGAAATGACAATACCTTTGCTACATTTTACAAGTACATGTATCAACACACCAAAACCATGTCCAGCAAAATGTTTTATGCTGCAAAAAATCAGAAAATAATCTCCATTTGTCGTCAATGTTTGAACAAGCTATTTACACGATCTATGATGCTATTTCAACACAGTTATACTTTTTCAAATACTAACTAAGAATATAATTTTAAAACTCTCCGAAATAAAACAACATAAAATTTAACTGTATAATTCTCAAATTTGTAATGAAACACTTCTTTCCTGCTTTGATATCGTAAAGAAAAACAATATGGGGATGACACATCTCGTAGGATCTCGTTGCGGTTTGCTAAAAAATGCATCTACATGGGTTTATCGATAACCTTCCGATCTTTGTATTCAAATGTCTCTGCATGAATTTGGCCAGCTACAGTAATAATTTGGCAAAAAATAATTTGTAACTGGTCTATACACAGGACAGACTAAAACAAATTGGTACCCAATTTTCTATCACTTTCATGTTTAAACAATATTTGCAACACTCTAGGCATATTTTTAACTACATGTACAGTGTAAATGACCAAACTCAATATTGAGTTTAAGTGTACCACTATGTAGTCTTTAAAGTAAATTCACATCAATATCAAAATTGAATATATATTTCAATATACAAAAAAAATTCCCATTTTCATAAACAAATTTCAATTTCACATTGACCATTGTTGGAAATATTGATAAAAATATTTGAATTGCTGTTAGGCTTTTGTTTTTTTTCTTAGTACTACACAGGGAACTAGTAAGAAAAATAATTGATTCAGACATAACATTTTTATGATTACAACTTCATAAAATTTGAAAAATTTTCTAATAATATGCAGAACTTGCAGAAATACATTCATCTTCACTAGCCAAGGGTTACGATCCGCTCCTCTCCTCTTCAAGAAGGTTTCATACAATTCATTTTTTTATATCAAAAGCATTAAAATATGAAAAAGAAAGGAAATAGGAGTTTCCGCGAATCCAATAAGTGACGTCACAAAATCTAATTTACATATGCAAATTAGCATTTTTGGTTGGCAAAGCCGAAGAATTATCACTGTATAGCATTGGGATAGAATTTTCAATCTTTGATAACTTTTTTATTATATGCACGATTTTGGA